>CM029632.1:10672246-10908161 GCA_017311315.1 Dendrocalamus latiflorus | reverse complement strand
TGTTGCCCATGATTTGCACTGTATGCAATTGACCCTTCTGTGCATTCGTATCCATGTATGCCGTAATTTTCGATGAATACAGGGCTCGAGAATGGGCCGCATGAAGTGCGGCATTCGCGTGCATCTCCCTGAAGTAACCGATTGTGCTGTGAAGAACACCTTCCATGATGGCGACAAGGGGCTGAGAATGGAGGCCCCTGATAACCCAATTGTACACGTCGGCAAGATTAGTCGTCATTATGCCATACCTTGCGCTGTCCGTGTCGTGCAACAGCGACCACTTCTCCAATGGTTCTCCCTCGATCCACTACGAGAAGCACTTGATGTTTCGTGAGCTCATCCTTGTTGGACCAGCTAGGTTAGGCTCATCAAGTGCTGGCAAGTATTACGGTTGTGCCGCCCCAGGAATGACCGGCCCCTTGCTTCTCTCGTCGACGTGCTTCTTGTTGTGCTCATCCAACAATGCCCACAAAGCATCAAATTTTCTCCGCTTGTTCTGCATAGCCAGCCTCTTGAATAGCTTCATCAACGGTTGTTTTGGAAACTGCTTGAAAAAGTTCGCTCCTAAGTGACAAATGCACCACCTGTTCCTCATGTTCGGCCAAGAAAAGGGATCCTCGGGATCTTCCTGAAGTTTTCTTATAGCCTTTATAATCCTGGCGTGACGATCATGGATTACGCACACACCAGGACGAGTACTGATAACTCCAACCCTGACATGTCTGAGAAACCATAACCAGCTTTCATAATTCTCACTTTCCACAAATGCGATGGCCAGTGGCAATATTTGGTTGTTTTCGTCAATGCCTATGGCCGTCAGGATCTGACCCATGTATTTGCATGTCAAAAAGGTCCCGTCAACTAAGATCACCGGCAGCATGTACCTGAATGCCTCGATGCAAGCACCAAATGCTAACAAGGCCCTCTGCAACATCGCATATGCTGGTGGACTTGTGGACGGCATGTCTTGCGCAGTGATATACGTGCCCGGGTTCCTGTCCTACAATACCTTAAGCATACGAGGAAGATTGTTGTACGCCGCCTCAAAAGACCCGAAATGTTTTTCCAACGCCTTCTCCTTAGCACGCCACTCCTTCGCGTAGCTAATCTTATACTTGAATTTCTTCTCGATGGCTACCACGATATGTGTGGCCTCCATGTCTTTCTCTTCACTATCTCTCCGAACATCAAATTGGTTATAAAGTAGGACGTTAGGTTACGGTGCCTCGCCAAAACACTGTTGAGAATGTAAGAGTGCGACTCTACCTTTGACACAATCTAGTAAGTCTCATACTTGGGTCTATGTGCGTGCACCCTCCAAGGACAACCAGCCTACTTGCACTTCACGGTGTACTGCTCCTGGCTTGATTTCACGACACGAAATGTCCGCTGCATTGAAAGGGCCCACAGCTTGATGGCATCCTGCAGTGCTGCCTTGTCAGCAAACATAGAATGCAACCGAACCTCTGTCTCATGATACTCCCATGCTGATTCATGCTCATCATGTGCAGAAACACTCTCAGCAGTAAACCGGTTCCATTCCTACGGGATAGGAGTTTCATCCTCATCCGAACTGTCCTCGTCGTCGTCCTGTACAGCTTCCTCTTCAGCCCCATACCCTATGGTCATCACAGTCCATCTGTTGCACGATGTACTCAATATGTTCCCCTTCATCAGCTTGTCCAGTTCCCTTTCTATGGCTTGACCATTGTAACTCTCCTCCATGTACCGCATTGACTTCATCACGAGCAACTTGATCATCTTCGCCAACATGCGGCCCGCCCAAGCTGCTAGCACCTCCCGGAGCAAGGGCGGATGCATGACCCTGCGCAACTTCTAATGAGCATAGTTGCACAAGCAGGACACACTCGTATTCACGCCGTCGACACCCTTGCATAAAGCCTTTCCACGCAGCAGTGCGCAGCAATGTCTTCAACTCCCATCTCATGTCCGTGGGAGACCGGCTCCAAAGCTCTTGCATGACGACGCTGCACACCTCGGGGTCCAATGAAAAACTCTGGGTCAGCCAATGCAGCACATCTGAGATCCGAGCATTCTCGCCATCCGGATGTACTAGAGTGACTTGCGGAAAACCGCTCAAATCCACACCATTCGGACCTTCACGAACGGTTGTAGCACCGTAATGCATTCTCAATGTAGTGGCTATTACCATTGCTGATGTTGGCCTACATATATGTTTCAATTTTGTGACATGTCAAATAGCATCGCACAATACCAAAGTACCGACATACTGTTATTCACATTTCGCCGATCGTTCGCATGTCATAACCCATTACAATAACCTCGTACTATGAATTTCCAACATACGAGTTTGTTAAACTCTACCATAAATATTTACTAATTTTTTTAATAGGTATAAATTTCACCGGACGACTAATTTGTACATTACGGTAACTAAATTTTTCTACAACTACAATTTTGTACGTATACAGATTTTGTACTGATGCTAATTTTCTAAAACTGTGTTCCATAAATTATACATAACTACACGCTTCTACGTCAGTGTCCGGTGGTTATCGGTGGGTGTTGATAAATTTTAAACTGGTCAAAAAATTCCGAACTCACCTAAAATTCATCTAAATAATTCCTATGGCTGCCATTTGATAAAAATTAAAAATACAATTTTCCCTGAATAAAACAGCTAGCTGTGAAGTCGAAAATAGGTTTGTCATGCTTCGTGCATGCCCGATCTGAAATCAGCAACGGCACAACCCACTATAGTAAATAACGACACATAGTAGCAGACTGGCTGCTTTTTTTAGGCTCCAACCCATTTTACTGATGAGGGTCAGAAATGTTCATATTCTTTTTAATCATAATGACAAACTAGGATCAGAACTTGTCAGGAGCCCAGATCATACAATCTGGAGTCCTCTGTGATTCCACCGCACTATTTCCTGGATCAGTAGATAGTGCTCACAGATTACAGTTCTGAATATCAAAGTACATATCAAGTGGAAATGTAAATATAATAATAACTTACTCATGGGCCGATTAGGCCGAAATCAATAAGATGCAGCAGCGGAAACGAAGCACACAGGTGGGACCCTCAGGACATGCCCACAAGCAGCCAACTGGAGGTTCGCGACCTAGCCCTCGACATCTTCGTCTTTGTTGCCACCATGACCAAATAGTGTTGCTGAAGCGTAGTGATCTGATTATTGATTCTGGATTTGTTGTGAAAGCGAGTGTGAGCATAAACCACCTGCTCCGCGAGCCAATACACAGGATGCAAATAAATAGTATGCATGGCTTATCAAAGGAGAGGCTCGGGTTGTTTTATTTGCCAAAAATCGCTTTTAGTAGCATTATTATTATTTAATCATAGTGTCATTGTTGCTGTCTAAAATCCACCTAGTGATTACCCTAATTGACATAATCCTCCAAAATATACTTTCTTTATTGATCGCTGTCTAAGTCTCCAAACAGCGAATATCATCAATTATGCAATCCACCGATCAATTGCTGCCTCAATCTCCAAACAGTGAGTATCATAATTTATATAATCCACCGATCAAGTGCTATCTAAAACTCCGAACAGCTAGCGACATCATTTATCTAATCCACCAATATCTTTTGTGTTATGAATTCCTAATAATCCAATCTTGTAATAACTATTCATCAACTCTTCACTTCTGAATTTTATTGATCCTCTAACATAATTACTTTTAAATCCACCAATATCATTTGTATCAAGATTTTCTAATAATTCAATCCTTTTGTTATTGATCCAAAACCATAATTTGATCTTCCAATAATCCCTCTTTATCTAACTCTAACTAGTTCACTAGTATACCTCCACCAAGAATATCGGTGAATCAAATCTATGATTCCTTAGTATAGATCCACCAATATCTTCATTGATCAAGATTATACTCTAATAATTGTTGTCATTCCTCCAAATTCTCAAAAATTCAATTAACTCATCTAGTAACCGAATCTATTAATCCCAGTATTGTCAGCATCTCCCAAGAATTTATTTATCAGTGTCGTAATCCAATAAGTATCTTTGCAATCCCTAAATCTCCAAAAATCATTTAAATCATCTATCTAGCCTATCTATTCATTTAGACTCCACCAATTTATTTCCCTCAGAATCCACCCTACGTTTCCTCTGTATGATCGACCTGAATCCACCAACAACTTTATATGTTTACCACAAACAGCCCTCTTCTGTTCTTACGACTCTATTTATTCTTCCTGACACTTCATTTTGTGAGAAGTATTATCATTATTTAAAAATATAATACATAGAAATTCCTGAGTTCTAGCAGTTTTGAACAAAAACATAATATGTAAGAGAATGCAATAATAATAGCGATCCAGATTCCATCCACCATTACATGGTCTCTGCACCATATGCTAGACCTTCAGCATTATAGCCGCTTACATTACCACTGGGACGACACCCAAGACAACACCAATCAGGGCTTTCCATTGCCCTCCACCTTTCCATTCCCACCCACAAAGTTTTTGAAATAGAACTATATCTAGTTAAGTTCCCATGTCCGCCCTTAACCGTAGGCACAGCTATTCGGATAGTTTTGACTCTGCAGAGTTTGCACACTTTACCCACAAGAGACAGTTTACTCGTTGCCCCACACGATTCCATGGACATATGGTTGAGCAAGCTATCACAGTAACCGTTCAAAATACCTCGCCCCTTCCATCATCTCACCCTATGGGCCGTTCCCACTTGCGATGGGTCCCATACGTTGTGCGGGATGTTCTCCTTCTGAACGCCTAGCAGCTGGCTACCCACACTGCTAGCACGCCACAGCAGAACCTCACCCTCCGCGGATGTCCCATTCAAGCCCGCCACACAGACAGCCGCTTGCACTACCTCACCTCCTCCACCAATGATGATGACTTTCAGGGTTCGGTAAATCTACTAGGCCAAGTTGTACTTTACAGACTTGTGGTTGTACTTGTTTTACACAGGAGGTCATGACGAGATTCAGTCCTTAGGGTTATCTGGGCGGTTCTACCACAAACCACACTCTCATGCACACCTGCACCATACCCCCGAACCATCCGCCCTGACAAATAAGCAATTTGAGGTTTTTGGGAATATAAAATAACCATATCCAACATACCCCAGTCATTACCACCATGACTGCCCAACCAATTTTTCTCAGGATTAAGAGTGATGCTTGGGCGCTCTCGCGCCCATGAGTATCTAAGCAATACTAAGCATGGCATATGATTACGGACTTATTTTCGAAAGATTACTATTATAATTTTGCTAGGGCAACAAGGTTCACATATTCAAATATTCCAAAGGAGGTGTAATATTAATCAAGGTAAACAATGGGCATATAACTAGAATCCTAAATTAAACATGTATTTGCATATAAAATAACAGCATGCAGTTTGATAATTTAAACAAAAATAATTTGCAGAAAATGTAAGTTCAACATAATCAAAGTATTGACTCGCCTTGCGCAGTTTACCGCGGTCTTGAGCTCACACAATGCTTTCTCTTGAGCTTCTGTTCTTTATCTTCACTTTGCTCTGGTCACACTTGTTCCCTTGATTCTTCAGGACTCCAATTTCTAATTACGTGCTAAACCAATGAATCCAAATAAATGCAAATAACTCAAATGCCCAAATAAATCCAAACAAACTTAATTTAGCTTTATTATGGGTTATTGGGTGATTTGAGACAAGATTGATGGAGCGCAGAGCATTGACGGAGTCAAAGTGGGTGGAGTGAAGTGGGAAATGGCAGGAAACTGTCAAGATAGAGGTCAAGGGATGGGTCATAATAAAGGTATATTCATGAGAGTATTTCTTGTTTAGTACTCGGAGTTAGCTAGGCATAGCTGATGTCAGGTTACAATGACCCGATCTTGTTATTAACAGCTTCTTTTATTATTTTTGTATTTATTTAGGAAGCTCTATGAGTCAGGTTAGACCTATGTGCTGACATATAATATTAGCCTTTTATCCTTTGGACGGCATGGGCTTGTACATCGTAAGAGCATTAACCCTGACCTAGGGTTCATATATTGTCTTTGGTATAACTTGTATCCAGAGCTAATGGTTAGTCAATATGTTGACAATTTTCAGAATTATGTTCCCGATTGTTATATTTATCCCAGTCTTTTACACAAGCCACGTAATTATAGTTTAAATATTAACAGCTTAACACCTCAGTTTATTTAATGGTTGTTTGTGAAAGTACTTTTATGACTTCTTAAAGACACGGGAACGACAGTCATACTTTAGATGGTTAATTGTGTATCACCTAATTACATACTGCTTTTATTGCGCAAGTAGTTTGTACCATATATTCTATAGTCATTTTGTGTGGAATGTTAATCTAAACACCAGCTGTCATTAGTAACTAAATCTAGCGTTTTGAGATTTATTTATCGGCGATGTACTGAGGGTGGGGTTTATAAATCACGACTCTCTAATTTAAATATATATTTTATTTTAAATGGCTTTCGCATATTGTTTTATTAATTTTATGAAGCTGCTTGATTTTGTCTTTACTACGGCTTACTATTTATATTTAATGTCTTAGTCAATTATATGCAATACCACGTCTAACTTAATTTGGGTTTTATAGTCTAAATGCTAGTGGTTTAATACTTACGTCACTAATCAATATTCAAAGAGTGATTCTCACAATTTCTAAGATTTAGATATCAGTTATAGTTATAAACCATTTAGTGGTTAATTCTATGATCCTTTCTAATATGCAAGGTCTTATGATTCATATATATATATATATATATAGAGAGAGAGAGAGAGAGAGAGAGAGTGAGAGAGAGAGTTTTGGAAGTCTTTGTTAAACCATCCTTTAATTAGCCTTGAGTATCATGATCTAAGACTAGTAGTTTAATGTTCAACCATCTAATAGTCAAAGGAATTCTCCTAGTTGCTAGGGCATAAAGACAATGGTTTTAGGCTCTAACGTTACATCATTTATTAAGCCATCTTTTCATGAAAGTATAAGTCTCCACAACATTCCTATTAGGCCTTTAGTTACTAAGGATTTAAATTAAATAATCAGGGCATAATATATGCTAGCATATGATGATTAATCCATGCTTAAATGTTTAAGAATCATTACTTATATACTAAATAAATTTCTGCACTACTAGGGATTAGTTACTAAATAAATTAAATAATCAGGGCATAATATATGCTAGCATATGAAAGGGAGCTGTGGCCGACGCTTGAGGGAGTCTCGGGGCAACGAGGTGCGGCTCTCACAGCGAGCAATTGGAGGGAAATCGCGTGAGGACGAGCCGTGTCGGGAATGGCGGCGGTGGCCGGTGTCGGGAAGGATGGGCGGCACGGCGAGCGTCGGAGCACAGGAGTCAAATTAATACGGTGGGAGGGCCGAGGGAAAGTGAAGGCTCGCCGTGACACATTCAATTTGGAGAAGGCTCCATCGCGGTGGCCGGAGGGTTGTGGAGGCACCGGCGACCATGAATGGAGCTCGGCCGAACACCAAAAAGAAATGGAGGGGAAGGGAGAGGAGTAGCATGGGGGGGGATGCACTCCTGGGGGCCATTTATAGCCGGCAGAGGCACTGTGGCCGGCAACTCGAGAGTATGGCGCGGCATGGGGGTGGTTGGCAGCACGGCGAGAGCAGGGCAGGGCGCTGGGACGTGCGGGGCGCAGAGGTGAGGGCGACGGGGACAGGTGTGGTGACGCGGGAGTGCCGGTGAGGACGCGATGGAGCAGAGCAGGGCATGGCGCGGAACAGTTGAGCGCAGGCGCGAGGCGACAGGCGTTGCTGCCGTCAGAGAGGGAAGAGGGGCGAAAGCTGAAGGAAGAAAGGAAGAAGGGACAGAAAGAGGGGGTCGGGCCCACGCGCAGAGAGGGAAAGAGGGAAGGGGTGGGGCCCACAATTAAAATCTGGATTTTTAATTTGACTTTCAAATTTACTTAGGGTTTATCAAGTTCTGCATCATATTTAAAATGCGAATCCTGATTCAATTACTTAAGTATGAGTTTCTGATATCACTTGCTATACTTTTGGATATATATATATATATATATATATATATATATATATATATATATATATATATATATATATATATATAGGACGCTGAAATGGGACACCTAGGTGCCCAGACACCTAGGCTCCCTGCCGTTAGATTGCTTTTAGATACGTGCTAGAGCAATGGTATGTATGGTATGTAATATATTAGGCATGCTAAATCAATCATGGAAGGAAAGTATTAATCATGGATGGAAAGTCTCAATCACACTAGCACACATCTAAAAACAATCCAAAGGTAAGGAGACTAGGTGTCCAGACACCTAGGTGCCCCTGTTATTTATACTATATATATATATATATATATATATATATATATATATATATATATATATATATATATATATATATATATATATATATATATATATATATATATATATATATATATATATATATTTCTCAAACTGCATTTTTGTCCATTTAATAACTTAAATTAAAATTAATTCCTCATGGTTGAACTCGCCCTTATCACTTTTATAAACCTTGTTTTGCTTCAGGAAATGAATTTTTGAATTACGTTCTCAGAGTTTGAACTCACCAATTCTTTATTTAAATTTTTAGATCATACTCCCCTTTCCTTTTTGTATGATGATTGAGCTATATCTAGAATGAATTCTTGGTCCTTTAAACAAGACTTTGGTTCAGTGAGTTTTATTGAATTTTAGGTTGTGAGGGGTTAAATACCACTTAAATTATTTGTATTTATTTAGTCGATTTGAAATTCTTATGATTGCTATTTTGTGTTCCAAGATTATTTCTAGTTATTTATTGACTCAGCACAAAAACTCAGGAAAACTCAAATAAGATTTTGAGCCAAAAATTCAAATGCCAGCAAGATGCAAATAAAAAGTTTTAAATTACTCCAAATTTCAAACAGCCTAATTTTAGGAGGTTACAGAACTGAGCTAAAAAAGGTTTGGGGAGTCCACAAAACATCAGAACTTTACGCTTTCTTGACGGCAGCAAAGGTGTGTCAGGGCTATATATGTTTCTTCCCTCCCAATTCTAACCTGGAACTAAGGCCAGCAGCCTCATTTTCTGTTTAAACTTCAAAATAGGGGAACACCGGTTAGATCTATGAATGCTTGAAACATACCCAAAAGTTTTACTTAACAGTTAGCATTATAAGATTCCATGCATGGCAATCTGTTCATGGAGGTGGCAAACTTTCCCATGCACTGTTGCAAGCCACGGAGCTGTAGAATGGCACTGGGTGGTGTCCTAAATTTTTTTTAACCTTTGGCTCACAGGTTCATCAAAGATGAGCTAATGTCGATGCAAGCATTCCTCATAGCCCCTGAAGTAACAAAGAAGAAAGATAAACTCTTGAAGGTCTGGGCAGAGCAAGTACGAGAATTGTCCTACGACATTGAAGATTGCCTTGATGAATTTATGGTGCATGTGGGTAGCAAGCACCTGTCACAGCAGCTGATGAAGCTCAAAGATCGCCATCGGATCGCCATCCAGATTCGCAACCTCAAATCAAGAGTGGAAGAAGTGAGCAACAGAAACACACGCTACAACTTGATCAAGACGGAGGCCTCCAGCACCACTGACGAGATGGATTCCTACATGGAAGATGTTCGCAATCACTCGGCCAGCAACATCAATGAAGCTGAACTTGTGGGGTTCTCCAAACCCAAAGAAGAGTTGCTTAAGCTTATAGATGTCCATGCCAATAATGGCCCTGCTCGAGTGGTATGCGTGGTCGGCATGGGCGGTCTGGGTAAGACTACTATTGCAAGGAAGATTTATGAAAGTAAAGAGGACATTGCAAAGAACTTTTCATACTGTGCTTGGATCACTGTCTCGCAGTCGTTTGTCAGGATGGAGCTGCTCAAAGATATGATCAGACATCTCTTCGATGGTGAAGCATTGAAGGAGCGTTTGAAGGAACTTGAAGGGAAGGTGGAGATAGAGAACCTCGCCAGCTACCTCAGGAAAGAGCTAAATGAGAAGACGTACTTTGTTGTTCTTGATGACTTGTGGAGCATAGATGCGTGGAATTGGATCATTAATATTGCTCTTCCTAGCAATAACAGCAAAGGTAGCCGGATAATAGTAACAACACGAGATGTTGGCTTAGCTGAGCAATGCACATCTGGGTCACTTATTTACCACCTTAAGAGCATCTCCAACAATCCCCCTAAATCTCCCCCTAAATCAAATTATTGGGAAATTGTGTAAAAAGTCTTCTCCAACAACTCCCCTAAACACCCCCCTATTTCTATTCCCCCCCAAAACTCTCCCAAAACCCAGCAAGAAACCGGGAACTTTTAGGGGTCCCCTATCCTCGCTCCCGCCGTCACGCGCGCTGGGAAAAAAAATTCGCGCCACACTTTTCCTTCACAGCTCGCCGCCCCCGCCTTTTTCCCAGCCACATCTCCCCGCCCGCCGCCCCAAACCTCCAGACGCCGCCCGACGTCGCCCGCGGCCTACAGACGCGCCGACGCCTCGCGGCCAGACTCCCCTACGCCTGATGCCCTGACGCATCGGGAGATCGAAATCGGGCGCGGGCGCCGGGCGACGTCCTGTGCGGTGCAACCTTGCAAAAGATTTCGCTTCTTTTGGTTCTTTTCGAAAGGAAATATTTGCGTCCCTCCGTCCAATGGAACGGTGCAAACTAGTATCCGCAGCTGATGTAGATTTTGATCCGCAGTAGTATCCGCCACCGTATAAATACATGCACGGACGGACGGAATATTTCTTTGAGAACACACTACGTGTACCGATCGGAACAGGACTAGATGTGATTACGGAGTTCATGCCTTGTACATGTACACACGATGGCCGAGTGCAGCGGTCAAACCGTAATCGCATCGTACACGGACGAGCTAGCACATCGGCCGCCAGTGCACGCGGCCAGCTCTCTGGATCGCTCACGATCAAAATGAGGTATCGAGCAAAGTAAATGGGCCGGTTGTTAATGTTGGGCTAGATTCAACATACTATTAGGATATATTTAGGGGAGCTGTTGGAGGAGGGGACTAAAATAGGTTAACAAATTTTTTGGGCTGCCCCTAAAAGGTGTCTTTTGGGGTGGGTTTTTAGGGGGATTGTTGGAGATGCTCTAAACCTCTACAAGAACATGATGCCAAAGATTTGCTGCTAAGAAAGACGAATGAAAGAAATGAAGACATGGAAAATGACGAGAACATGAGCAACATAGTTACTAAAATAGTAAAGAAGTGTGGTTGTTTACCTCTGGCGATACTCACAATAGGAGGTGTGCTTGCCACCAAAAAAGTAACAGAGTGGGGAAATTTTTATAAGCAGCTACCCTCGGAGCTCGAGAGCAACCCAGGCCTCGAAGCAATGAGGAGGATGGTGACCCTAAGCTACAACTACTTACCGTCTCATCTTAAGCCATGCTTTTTATACCTAAGCATATTTCCTGAGGATTTTGAAATTAAGAGGAGGCGTCTAGTTGATAGATGGATAGCAGAGGGGTTTGTTAAAGCTAGGGCTGGAATGACTATTGAGGATGTCGGAAAATATTACTTTAACGAGCTTGCCAACCGAAGCATGATTCAAATATCAAGAGTGAGTATAAAAGGAGCCTCTAAGAGTTGTCGAGTTCATGATATCATGCGTGACATCATAGTTTCAATTTCTAGAGAGGAAAATTTTGTGTTCTTGATTGGGGACATTGGCACTGATGTAGTGCAGGAGCACACCCGCCATATAGCATTCCATGGGAGTAAGCCCGCAAAGACAAGCTTTGATTGGAGCATTATTCGATCATTAACTGTGTTTGGTGAGAGACCCAATGAACTGGCGCCTTCACTTTGTTCCCCCCAATTGAGGATGCTACGGGTCTTAGATCTAGAGGATGCACAATTTAGCATCACATTGAAAGATATCAACAATATAACATTGTTTCGTCACTTGAAATACTTGAGAGTTAAAGCCCTTTCAAATATTTATTCACTTCCAAAATCCATTGGGAAATTGCATGGTTTACAGACTTTGGACTTGCGTTGGACATATATTGCAACACTACCAACCGAGATTAGCAAACTTCACGGGCTCCATAGCCTCCGTTGTAGACGGGCACGATATTATCCATATTTTGATCTAGATCGCCCTAAAAGGTGCTTGTCAAACACGATGTGCTTGCCCAAGATATTCACACCTTTAGTTGATCCTGACACTCGAGCAATGAGAATTGCTGAGTTGCACATGGTCATCTCTAGCTGTTGGTCTGAAACACACGGTGTGAAGGTACCGAAAGGAATCGGTAGCTTGAGGGAGTTACAGATACTAGATGTTGTTGACATCAAGCAAACTAGTAGCAAAGCAATTGAAGAGTTAGGGGAGCTTACGCAGCTAAGAAAATTAAGTGTGACAACACAAGGGGCCAGCGAGCAAAAACGCAAGATACTTGGTGAAGCCATTCAAAAGCTCTATTCCCTCCAATCTCTTCTTGTGGATGCCGCAGGAGGAACACTCGAGTGGATGAATTCTGTTTCCTCCCCTCCTGAGGACCCTCAGACTGGGTGGATATCTTGGAGAGATGCCCGACTTATTTGGGAGTCTCACGCAATTAGTGAAGCTTTACTTATGGCGCAGTCAACTAAATGAAGGTAGTAAAACCATGGAGATACTTGGGGCGCTGCCCAACCTCATGCTCCTTCTTCTTGAAGGGAATGCCTATGTTGGGGAGAAACTAGTGTTCCGAGAGGGAGCATTCCCAAATCTCAGGAAACTATATATTTCGATTCTGGAGCAACTAAGAGAGGTGAGATTTGAGGAGGGCGCCCCACCTCTGATGGAAGAGATAGATATCTACAAGTGCAGGTTGGAATCAGGGATTATTGGTACCAAGCACCTTCCAAGGCTCAAGGAGATCTCACTTAGTTACGAAGGTAAAGTGGCGAAGCTTGGTACGCTGCAAGAGGAAGTGGACGCACACCCCAATCATCCCGTATTGCGAATGAGGGAGAACCAAAGCGACCATGACCTGGGGGACGTCCAAGGATTCGAAGAAGTAGCAGTGGAAGCAACGGAATCCCTTGCTGAGCCTGCGGGAGAGAGCTCGCAAGTGGTCAGTCCTGCTCGGCAGCTACTTTCCCTTTCGTTTACGTAGTAGTTGTTATCAATTGGGATTTTTGCACTAACAATCCCTCTCTCTTGCTATCTCTAGTTAAACCCAACAGCGAAGATGCGTTCTGATGCTGCTCGTCGCTAGCTGATGATCGGCTGCTCCTGTTGCTGACCTCGGAGTATCCTGTTGCTCAAATCTCCCTGCTTGTTTTAATTCCATCTTATTTCTCGCAATGTACTGTATGCTTGTACCACCACTATTGCAACGAGCAGCTTAATTTGTTGTTTGATTTGGATGCTTAGTTGCAGTTCGTGATTAGCATGGTTAGTTTCAGTTTGTGATTGGGATTGCCTAGTTGTTGTAGCGGTCGTATTTTGTTCTCTGTGCTCACCAAGTGATCGTCATAATGCTTGTAAGAGGTTGTGTATTTTGTGGCTTGGCAAAATCAGTTTTCCAGTACGTTTCACTACTAGCTTAAAATTTTGATGGCATCCGCGTCGGAATTGATGCAGTGTGATGATAGATTTAAATTTCAGTCTCTTCATGATGACTCCATTTATTTTCACAACAAATACAGATTCCTCCAGAGAAGCAGATACAAGACATGTCACCAGAAGGTATGCATTATCTTTAACTAATACCATGTCGATGAAGCAAACGATAATAACAATTTTCTTATCAATTGCTACAACATGCTATGTTTTCATACTTCAAAAACCAGTTTTTTTGGTATTCTTCAGCTTGTGATAAGTTTGAGTACATGAATGGTGCTTTATGGATTGTTGTATCAAGTGCTACTAGTTTTGATGAATTGCGGTTGCTGTAAGATACCGTTTCTTCCATAAGTATGTTGTCTGCTGTATATAGGCCATCCCAGGGTCCGATACACATGGACACTTAGGGGCGGCCAGCCCACGAGTCCCATTAGCGCAGTTTAGTTCCATATTACTTATTCTGTTATCATGACACCGTACCTCTTCTTATATATAGTGGGTAGGGGTTGTATATTGTACACACCGCCGGAGAGCATATCAATGAAGTTGAGAGAAAGCTTGAGATTTTATCTTGTGTCTCTTATTATACTTTTATTATTATGAGTTGAGTGCTTAATCATTGGCAACACGACCTTGAATATACAACATTATCATGTTTATGTTGAATTATCACATACTGTACTAGTTAATATTAAGTGATTAGAAATTGGGATTTGATTCAGTACACCTCTTTTAGAAAAATTTACAAATCTTAAAATAAAATACTTAATAATAAGTGATGATAAATCTGTACCAACCTATAAAAAAATCAAATTGAAGATTAGATATAGATATAGACTTGAATATTAGGTAGGGGCAAACTTAAATTGCGGTTCAATGTTGTGTCATTAGTTCATTGCTATTTACCTTAATAGCAAGTTTCCCAGCATCCAGGTAGTTGCTTTTTCATATCCATGATCTTCTGCTTCTATTTTCCTTTCAACTTTTATCTCCATCAATCCCATCTATAAAAGAGAAAAACCACTGTTATGACCGGCGTCTACTACCAACGCCGATCCCGGCCAGAGGCTGGGCCTCACGGCAGCTAGGGTTCTAGATGCCCAGGGGAGGAGATCACTTTAGAGATTAGAGTCCTTAAGTATTGCTTATTCCCTTCCGTATTCAGTTCTTATTTCCTTCCGTATCAGTCGTATTCGATTAGGATTGTTAGGGCATGGGATATATAATCCTAGGCAGTATTGGAATAAAGATCAAGCAAGGTAATAATCTTACCTGGCCTCAAGGGCTTCCTCTGTACGCTCTCCCCTGTTTTGCCTGCCGCTTCCGCATCTCCACCACGGCGCCCCTACGCCGCCGGCGGAACCGGCCTCCAGCCCTAGCCGACTTCCCCTACGCCTTGCGCAGCAGAGGGAGGATCCCTGATTCTACCATCCACCTACTGCCCGGCACGGCACCGGTGGCCGTCCACCCCTACCGCTACCCGCAGCTCCAGAAGGACGAGCTGGAGCGTCAGTGCGCCGCAATGCTGGAGCAAGGCATAATACGACCAAATACCTCTCCGTTTTCGGCGCCGGTGCTGCTGGTCCGGAAAGCTGACGGGTCATGGCGATTCTGCATCGACTACAGGGCACTGAACGACAAGACATCCAAGGACAAATTCCCGATTCCAGTTGTCAATGAGCTTCTGGACGAACTCCACGGCGCCAAGTTCTTCACTAAGCTGGATTTGCGGTCCGGCTATCATCAGGTCCGGATGCGCCCAGGGGACATCGAGAAGACGGCGTTTCGAACCCACCACGGGCACTTCGAGTTTCTCGTCATGCCCTTCGGTCTCTCCAACGCGCCAGCGACATTTCAGGCGCTCATGAATGATGTCCTCCGGCCCTTCCTCCGCAGGTTCGTGCTCGTCTTCTTCGACGATATTCTGATTTACAGCTCGTCCTGGTCCGAGCACCTACAGCACGTCCGCCTCGTTTTCGTCGCTCTGCGTGCCCATGGCCTTTACCTGAAGAGGACGAAGTGTTCCTTCGGGGCGCCGTCAGTCGCCTACCTCGGCCACGTCATCTCCGCCAACGGTGTCGCCATGGACAGCGACAAGGTGACCGCCGTCTCGGCCTGGCCAGAGCCCCGTTCGCCCCGGGCCGTGCGCGGCTTCCTGGGGTTGGCAGGCTACTACCGGAAGTTCATCCGGGACATCGGTACCATCGCCGCGCCACTAACCCGTCTACTGCGCAAGGAAGCTTTCGCTTGGACGCCGGAGGCCGCGGAGGCTTTCGCGGCACTCAAGCGTGCACTCTCGTCGGGACCGGTACTGCAAATGCCGAACTTCGACAGGGAGTTCGTCGTCGACTGCGACGCCTCGGGCACGGGGTTCGGCGCCGTATTACACCAAGGGGCGGGACCCCTCGCCTTTTTCAGTCGGCCTTTCGCCGCCCGCCACCACAAGCTGGCGGCCTACGAGCGCGAGCTCATTGGACTAGTCCAGGCTGTGAGGCACTGGCGGGCCTACCTCTGGGGACGCCGCTTTCTCGTCCGCACCGACCACTACAGCCTGAAGTTCCTGCTGGATCAGCGGCTATCCACCGTTCTCCAGCATCAGTGGATCAGCAAGTTGTTCGGGTTCGACTTCGCAGTGGAGTACCGTCCGGGGCGCCTCAACTCGGTGGCCGACGCACTCTCGCGCCGCGACACAGACACCGCCACCGACACAACAGTCCTCCACGCCATCTCCGGGCCCTCATTCCGCATTCTCGACGAGATCCGCGCCACGACAGACATCGATGACGAGGCAGGCCAACTACGCCAACAACTCCTGGACGCCTCCCTCGGTTCCCCATGGCGCACCAGTGACGGCTTCCTGCTCCACGGCAAGCGTATTTTCGTTCCGGCGCATAACGACTTGCGCCAACAGGTGATTGCGCTGGCTCATGCAGCCGGCCACGAGGGAATCCAGAAGACACTCCAGCACCTGCGCGAGGATTTCTATATACCAGGCGATAGGGTGCTCGTCCAGGATTTCGTTCGCACATGCATCACCTGCCAACGCAACAAGACACCAACCCTGCAACCGGCGGGCCTCTTGCAGCCGCTCGAAGTACCATCCCAGGTATGGGCAGACATCTCGATGGACTTCATTGAGGGCCTTCCCAAGGTCCACGGGAAGTCCGTCATTCTCACCGTCGTCGACCGTTTCTCCAAGTACGCGCACTTCATCGCCCTCAGCCACCCGTACTCGGCGGCATCGGTCGCACGCGCCTTCTTCGAGGGCATCGTTCGGCTACACGGCTTCCCCACATCTATCGTCAGCGACCGTGATCCCGTCTTCACCAGTCACATGTGGCGCGGCCTCTTCAAGATGGCAGGCGTCAAGCTACGCCTGAGCACGGCGTTCCACCCTCAGACAAATGGCCAGTCCGAAGTCGTCAACAAGGTGATTGCCATGTACCTCTGTTGCGCCACTGGGGACCGACCGCGCGCATGGGTCGACTGGCTTCCATGGGCAGAGTACTGCTACAACACGTCGTTCCATACAGCACTCCGCACCACACCATTCCAGGTCGTCTATGGACGACCACCACAGTCGCTGTTGCCGCACACCACTGGAACTGCTCAGACGGAGGCAGTAGATACCCTCCTACATGACCGCGACGCCTTCCTGACCGAGGTTCGCCAGCACCTTCTCCAGGCCCAGCAGTATGCCAAGCGCCACTACGACGATCATCACCGGGAGTTGGTGTTCGCGGTGGGGGATTGGGTGTGGCTCCGTCTCCTGCACCGCCCGACGCACTCGCTGGATCACCGTCCCAGGGGCAAGCTCGGTCCACGTTACACAGGGCCATTTCAGGTGCTGGAACGCATTGGGCAGGTGGCCTATCGCCTCCAGCTGCCCGAGGGAGCCCGGCTTCACGACATTTTCCATGTGGGACTGCTCAAACCGTTCCGCGGAGATCCTCCGACCGCTCCTCCACCGCTGCCACCAGTGCGGGACGGCCGACTGTTGACCGCCCCGGAGCGCGTGCTATGTGCCCAACTGCGCCGGGGCACCTGGCACGTCCTCGTCAAGTGGCATGGCTTGTCTACCGAGGACGGAACATGGGAACTGCTGCAGGACTTCAAGGATCTCTATCCCGATGTTCAGCTCGAGGACGAGCTGTTTGCGGAGGCGGGGAGAGATGTTATGACCGGCGTCTACTACCAACGCCGATCCCGGCCAGAGGCTGGGCCTCACGGCAGCTAGGGTTCTAGATGCCCAGGGGAGGAGATCACTTTAGAGATTAGAGTCCTTAAGTATTGCTTATTCCCTTCCGTATTCAGTTCTTATTTCCTTCCGTATCAGTCGTATTCGATTAGGATTGTTAGGGCATGGGATATATAATCCTAGGCAGTATTGGAATAAAGATCAAGCAAGGTAATAATCTTACCTGGCCTCAAGGGCTTCCTCTGTACGCTCTCCCCTGTTTTGCCTGCCACTTCCGCATCTCCACCACGGCGCCCCTGCGCCGCCGGCGGAACCAGCCTCCAGCCCTAGCCGACTTCCCCTACGCCTTGCGCAGCAGAGGGAGGATCCCTGATTCTACCAACCACACTAGTTGTTTGTAAAGGCTGAACCACTATTGTGCAGTTTTTTTGGCTTATAAATCATTTCTGACATAATCTTGCTATATTCATTGCAATATTTGCTACCTGTAGTGTGCAAAATAGAAGCAATTCTTTTTGTATCAGTCTGGTCCCTTCGATTCCCACCATTACCAATTGGGCTCTCTTGTAGCCTCTTGTTTGTCTGTAATTTGAAGTAGCCATTTGTTGCCAAACTTCGCAGAGAATTATAATTTGTAAAAACATGGAAGATTTATTTCAATGTAAATATTTCATATCTACGAGCTGCAGCAACTCTGATAGATAAGAAGATTTGAGCAGCGTACCTCTCAAAGGGAAGTGAACGTCTCAACCATCCCGTGTTGTGAATGGAGCAAGGCTGAATGATCTGAAGTGAATATAGATGTTGCCGAATGTCCTTTTGGGCCAAGAAAGTCCGTTATGCCCTCAACAATCCATGCACATCTGAAGTGTGAACTCTGAAGGAATCATATTGCTAACAGGTCAGTTCTGCTCAGTAACAGCTTCTGCTTGTAGTTATCATGTCAGATGTTCTATTAGTGTGAGCTGTCCATTGTGTGTTGATCCAAGGGTTAATATTCCTGTTACCCCATTGGAGGTGACAGATACTACTGTCAATTAATACATAGTAAATAAGGAAACAAATAATATTTTTGCACCTGCTATTAAAAGCATGGATGTCAATAAGGCAAATATTTAGTGAAATAATCTCACCTGCTATATTTTATAAATTTGAATTGTACTGTGCAAAGTTATTTCTTTATTTTTAACACCGTATTGATCTCACTAAGCATTTTGAATTCTAAATATAATAAAAGATCAAAATCTGCCAGTAAAATTTAAAATTTGGTATTGAATTTTAAATATTCAGACTAAAGCATATATATGTCCTTTTCTACTTTCAATTTATAATGGAAATTTTGGATTAATTAGGATATTTGAATAATATTTAATTTCTGTTTCACATAATAGAAGTTTGACACTTCAAATTACAATTGTTTCTTTGTTTCAAGTACAGAATTTGTTTTTCGATACATTTCATTTTTACTCTGAATATTACGGAACTTCCTATGTTTGGTTTGAATACTGAAATAAAAAGTTTTGTGGTTCCCTTGACATGTAGGCCCACTATTAATGGGCTGGGCGTTGCCTCTTTGGTAGGGGCTCCCCTTGATTTCCTAGACTGCATGCATAAGTTTAGAAAGGATAACTATGTGCACTGTTGCTTTCCTCTTTTGGCTGTGACGAATTAGTTGGGAAGATCCGGTATAATTTTTATTAGGCCAAGGTTGTCATAGCGCTCCAGCAAGTCGCGGCGAGACCGAGGTGTCTGGACGCCTAGTCGACTAAGCGTTCGCCATGGCAACAATTAGATGATAGTAATAAATACAAGTAATAACTTATATGACCAAAATGTCAATCATAATTCACAACAGTCAATGTTTATGGTTCCTGTAACTTGTAATATACTTTGCCCTCACCCTCTACATAGAAAAAATGAGCACAATAGCTGCAACTGGTAACTTGCCGAGGCTTCAATAGTGTCTCGCAACACTCCAACAGACTCCACTCCCTCCCGTCTCTCCCTCTCTACACCTCTCCCTCTCTCATCATGACCAGAGGAGGGGAAGTCGACCGGAGAAGGCGTCGGCGGCAGCCAAATCCGGCGGCATAGGCTATATCTGGTGGTGGTAAGGCTCGATGACGGCGGATCCGGTGGTGACGAGGCCGATGATGAAGAGGGTCGATATGGAGATGGAGCCCAGCATGGGGGCTGCCACGGTGCGGCTCGGGAAGAGCGCTGGATGAGGCAACGGTAGCACGGGAAGAGGCAGCCGGCTCCAGATCTGAGCCGGCGGGATCTGATGGCCTACCGGCTGCAGCCCTATCTGCACGGGGAGAGCTAGAGGCGGCCGAATCCAGTCTGGAGGTGGCCGTCTAACTCCTGAACCTGGGCGACGAGCCTTAGCATCCCCCTCCGGCCGCCAGGAGTACTTGGCGTCGTCTAAGCTGTGACAACCATGTATTAGGCAAAACAAACCCGTCATAATCAATGGTTAGAATTTATCATAGCTCTTACCTCGGTGGGGGGAGGGGGTTAGACGGTGTACCTTTAAAGAGCTCATTCTATAATAGAAGCCGGGGACCCCTCCCCCCTACTTAAAAAAAAAGATGTTCTATACTGTCAATTCCTGGTATTGGTTTCAGCTTGTTTGTCTCAAAGCGAATACATTTGCTGATTCTGCTTATTCCTAATTGATTCACTCTCTTTACTTCACCGATTTTCTCTTCTCAGGAAGATTGTTTCACATCGCAGTTGAATGAAATAAACTCATGCTCTGTAAGTATCCATCTGGGGAGGACATTTGAAAGATCCAATCGAGTACATAAGATTCATTACCATGCTGCTTTGTTCATCCCGCTATCTACAAATGCAAGAAGTGTCCTTAAACGGGCCAGATGTTTGTTCAGTGTTTTGCTACAAATGAACTTCTCTGGTAGGTACGTTATTTTATTGCAACCCTTTCAATGTTAGACAATTTAGTCGACTGAAGACATTTGCAAAATGCAGTGATGATGACACCTGTGCAATCTTTCAGGCAGAATGGCTGGATGAAGCTTGATATTGACACTACAATCTTTGCCAGTTCAGGCAGAATTGGAGTCGGTGCCGCCATCAGAGATCGCAATTCGCAACGGTCAATTTGCTGTGGCTTTGATGTGCTATATGGATCACATCCTCATCCCGTGACACCAAGCTAGCAGAACTCTCCGTGATCATCAAACTAGCGGAGTTCGCAGTTGCGTTCAGCTTTCCAAATGTGCTGGTGGCCTCGGATATGCTGCAAAGTGAAGTGGAGGTACAACCCAATGTTTCAATGTTGCGAATATAGGAGGTGCGACACGATCTGGGGGACCTCAATGGAAGGGAGGCGATGGAGCAAGCGACAATGTCATTTCCAGGGCTTAAACCGAGTTTACAAGTCGGATTTGCTGGAGAGTATGGAGGTCGCTCTGTCGACCTTCGTACAGGGAAAGATGACCGTGGCTGAGTACGAGGTAGCATTCAATAACTTGATCCGCTTCGTGCCATCGGTCGCGAAGAACGACCTTGAGAAGGCCAAAAGGTTCCGCCGAGGGCTCAACCCTGAGTTCCGGCATGTCATGAGAGCTATTGCACCGCGTGACTTTCGATCCGTGGTAGAGCAAGCCAGGGGGATGGAAATGGAGATGCAGCTCACTAAGGGGCTACAACCCTCTAGTGGTTCAAGCGCTTCTGGTGGTGACCAGAAGAGGAGCTATACTGAAGGGGGTGGGTCGCCTCAACGGCCCGCTCCTAAAAAGTCCAAGTGGGGCCAGCATCCCCCACAATCATCCAAGTCCAAAACTTCGAGGCCGTCTTCTTCAGCGCCACGTACTTCATCGACGACCCCAGCCTTGCGTCCTGTTCCGGGGCAGGGCATGATTTGTTTCAAGTGTGGAGGTGGGCACCGTGCCGCTGAGTGCTCCTAGACGGGGGAGTGTCGGCACTGCGGTCGATCAGGCCACATGGAGCGGGTTTGTCGTCAGAACCCCTCCAGCATTATCAAGTGGGAGCCAGTTTCTTCAACTTCATCAAATACTACACCTCGGGGGGTCAGTCCAGATGATGGCGGCTGCCCCTGCTCTGCAGCCTCCACTCTCATGGGCTCCACCCGCCGGCTATTTCTGGCATCCTACACCGACTCCTTCATTCCAGCATGTTACGCCGCCTCCAATCCCTTTGCCGCCACAGTAGAGCGTCGGGGCTCTCGCCGCCCTGACACCACCCGGAGTTTACTCATTGCCTGCTGCTGAGTCCGCAGTTCGTCCTGACGTGATGACAGGTACCTTGTTAGTGGACTCATGTGAAGCCTTTGTTCTTTTCGACTCTCGTGCTACTTATTCCTTTATGTCCCGGGAGTTTGTTAGAAAGGCCAAGTTGGGTGTCCAGCAAATTTCTCAATCGGTTGTTGTTAGTACTCCAAGGGGTATCATTGCTAGCTCCGTAGTGTGCCCTGGCTATGTGGTTGCAATAGATGGTGAGGAATTTATTGCCAACCTTATGGTTATTCAGTTAGAGCCTTTTGATGTCATCCTTGGCATGGATTGGCTGCATCGCTACCAAGCCGTGATTTCCTGCTTCTGGAGGACAGTTGCCTTGCAAACTCCTTCGGGGAGGGAGATAGTCTTTCAGGGGAATGCACCCACGTGTTCCCTCTTTGTGTTGGCCAGTCTGTTCCCTGGCCGACGTACAATGAAGTCTGGGTTACTTCTAGCTCTTACGGAGAAGCCAAGTGCGCAGTTGCACATTGAGGATATTCCTGTGGTGTGTGAGTATCCCGATGTGTTTCCTGAAGAGCTTCCGGGTATGCCACCCAAGCGAGATGTGGAGTTCAGAATTGATCTTGTTCCTGGCACAAGACCTATCTCCATGTCCCCCTATCGTTTGGCACGACCCTTGCAAGAGGAGTTGAAAAAGCAGCTGGACGAGTTATTGTCCAAGGGCTTGATCCGACGCAGTGTGTCACCTTGGGGAGCCCCTGTCTTATTCACCGAGAAAAAAGATGGAAGTTGGCGCATGTGTGTAGATTATCGTGCTCTCAATCAGGTGACCATCAAGAATAAATACCCATTGCCTCGTATCGAGGACTTGTTTGATCAATTAAAGGGAGCCAAGGTGTTCTCTAAGATTGATCTACAATCTGGGTATAATCAAATCCAGGTGCGGGAGCAAGACATTGAGAAGACAGCTTTCTCCACCAGATATGGGCACTATGAGTTTACAGTTATGTCCTTCGGACTGACAAATGCCCCTGCTGTTTTCATGGAAACGATGAACAGTATGCTACACAAGTACCTGGATGACTTTGTAGTGGTGTTCATCGATGATATCTTGATTTATTCCAAGACGGAGGAAGAACATGAGCAACATCTGAGGCTCGTGCTCGAGACTTTGAGGAAGAATCAATTCTTTGCCAAGTTGCAGAAGTGTGAGTTCTGGATTTCTGAAGTGAGCTTCCTGGGTCATGTAATTAACCAGGAAGGCATTTCAGTAGATCCAAGCAAGATTTCCACTATCATGGATTAGAAGAGGCCATCTAATGTTAAAGAAGTGAGAAGTTTTCTTGGCTTAGCTGGTTACTACCGGCGTTTCGTGAAAGACTTCTCCATTATTGCCAAGCCAATGTCTCAGCTCACACAGAAGAATGTGAAATTCCAGTGGACCGATGAATGTGAGCGCAGTTTTAATACTCTGAAAGAGAAGTTAGTAACTGCTCCTGTGCTCACACTTCCTGAGCCAGGGAAGCATTTCACGGTCTACTCAGATGCGTCTCGAGTGGGACTAGGTTGTGTGCTCATGCAAGATACCAAAGTGATCGCGTATGCCTCGCGACAATTGAAGAAGCATGAGCAGAACTACCCAACTCATGATTTGGAGCTTGCCGCTGTGGTTTTTGCTCTAAAGATTTGGAGGCATTACTTGTATGGAGAATCTTGTGATATCTTCACTGACCACAAAAGCCTCAAATACATTTTCACTCAGAAGGAGCTAAATTTGAGGCAACGGAGGTGGTTGGAGCTTATCAAAGACTATGATCTCACTCTGCAGTACCATCCGGGCAAGGCAAATGTGGTTGCTGATGCTCTTAGTCGCAAGCTGACACTCTCTACTCTAGGTTGTCTCGTTGCTGACTTTGAACGGATGGAAATTTCCTATTGTTTCGCTGGTACAGCACAGGCTGAGACACAACTGTTGCTGGAATCAGCGATTCCGGAGCGAGTAAAGGAGGCGCAACAGCATGATCGGTTGCTTCAGCAAGTGAGGAAGCGCCTTAATGAAGGAAAAACGGGGGATTTCAACCTCGATGATTCAGGTGCTTTGCGATTTAAAGGCCGCCTTTGCGTGCCGCAAAAGGCTCAAGTCAAAGATGATATTTTGAGGGAAGCTCACCGTACCCCCTACACGGTGCATCCTGGTGAGACCAAGATGTATCGTGATCTTAAGAAGAGCTTCTGGTGGAAGAGGATGAAAGTGGATATCGCCAAGTATGTGACATCTTGCGGGGTTTGCCAGCAAGTAAAGGCTGAGCATAGGCGTCCCGCTGGGCTATTGCAGCCTTTGGAGGTTCCTCAATGGCCATGGGATGATATTACCATGGATTTCGTAATCGGCTTACCCCGTACCCAGCGAGGTAAGGATGCAATTTGGGTAGTGGTGGACCGATTCAGTAAGTCCGCGCACTTCATCCCCATTCGCACTACGAACTCGGCAAGTGAGTTGGCGCCCATCTATGTGCTGGAAATCGTGAGATTGCATGGTGTTCCCAAGTCGATAGTTTCGGACAGAGACGCTAAGTTTGTCTCCAAGTTTTGGGAGAGCTTACAGGGCGCTCTGGGCACGAAGCTCCAGTTTAGTACTGCCTTCCACCCGCAAACGGATGGACAATCCGAACGCACCATTCAGACACTAGAGGACATGTTGAGATCCTGTGTTTTGTCCTGGAAGGGTAGCTGGGAGGATCATTTGGCACTTGCAGAGTTTGCTTATAACAACAGTTACCACTCTAGTATTCGAGCAGCGCCATTCGAGGTTCTGTATGGGCGGAAATGTAGATCGCCACTTTGTTGGGATGCCGTGGGCGAGAAGGCCGTTTTGGGCCCAGATTGGGTCCAGCAAACAGTGGAACGAGTGGCAGAAATTAGACAAAATCTGCTGGCTGCCCAGAGTAGGCAGAAGAGCTACGCCGATGTCAGGAGGCGTGAACTAGAGTTCGAAGTGGGGGAATGTGTGCTCCTGAGAGTATCTCCCACTAAAGGCATAGTGCGATTTGGTACCAAAGGGAAGCTTAGCCCGAGGTACATTGGGTCATTTCCAATTCTGGAACGGATTGGAAAGTTGGCATACCGTTTGGATCTCCCTGACTCCATGCGAGGAGTGCATAATGTGTTCCATGTTTCGATGTTGAGAAAGTTCTTGCGAGATCCAGAGCATGAGATCGTGTTAGAACCGGTGTCCATAAAGCAAGACCTCACCTTCGAGTCCTGTCCAGTTCGGATTATGGAGGAATCAGAGAGGGTATTGAGAAATAAAGTGATAAAGTATGTTAAAGTGCTATGGTCGCATCAGTCCGAACGAGAAGCAACATGGGAGTTGGAGTCTCGCATGCGCGAGAAGTACCCAGAGTTGTTCTCCTCGGGTATGAGTTAAAGGTATGATATGAGTAGATCATTTTTTTTGTGTTCCGTGCGATTGTTGAACGCCAGAATTCGGGGTCGAATTCTGTTAAGGGGGGTAGAATGTAATACCTAGCAAGACACCCCACCTACCCTTCCCCCTGCTAGAGAGACGTGGCCAGCGCGAGCTTGCTTTGGCATGCATGTTTGCCACGTACCCTGCAGACAGCACTACCTAGCACTCCTTAAGTCAGCCCAAGCAGGTAGCCATCGCCACAACCCTCTTCTTCCTCCAAGCCAACATTCGGGTAAGGCCCCCTCCCCACAGCCCTATCTCGTTCTTGGCACCGCTTACTAAGCAAATGGTAGGCAGGGGTAAAGGGGAGGTGTACCTTGCATACCGAGGGCGGAGGGCAGGCCGAAGCCAAGGGCGGCAGCCAGGCCGCCGGCCGTGCCGCCCGGCCGGCGGCGTCCAGCGCCCCACCGCCGCGCGCAAGGGGAAGGCGTGGATCCGGTCGGGGCCGGCCAGATCCGAGGCGAGGAAGAAGGGGGCGAGCCGGGGGGAGGCTGGCCGGCGATGAGCCCGAGGCCGGCAAGCTGAGCCGCCTCGTGCCGTCGCGCCGCCGGTGGTGCGCCCGAGCGCGCAAGAGAGAGGGGGGTAGGAGGGGAGAGGGAAGGAAGGGGGCGGCGGGAGGGCCGCCGGCGCCTGGCCGCGCGCCGCCCCAGGCGGAGTAGAGGAGGAGGGGGGCCGGTCGGCCGAAGAGAAGTGAAGGGAGAGAGAGAGAGAGAGAGACGGGTGAGGGAGGAGAAAAGGGGGGCCGGCCGGTAGAGAAAAAAAAAGGAAAAGGGGGCCGGCCGGGTAAGAGAGGAAATGAGGAAAAAAAAGAGGAAAAGAAAAGAAAAGAGGAGAAAAAAGAAGGGGGGTTTTGGTGCTTGCGCGACAGATCCCTGAGACCCGTGCGTTCTTACGCTAGAATCGGGGAAATGCATATAGTATCGTCGTCGCCCAATTAATCTCTGGTTTCGTTATGATGCGTTAAATCGGACTATTTGCTTGTCCAAGTGGAGGTCCCGAGCCGACGCCGTCAACACGACGCTCCACTTCGTTTGGTTAACAGGCAAGTACATGGTAGAGCGGTAGACCAAGGTTTATGAATATGCGATGTTTATCTGGTATGATGATATTTATGTAGAAATGCATTGATTACATGATATCTATGTGGAAATGTGATATTTACCTGACATAAGGTTGCATGGTAAATGTTGGCAATGATGATGGAGTGAGGTAGGCAAAGATGCTTGTCTACTAGTAATGCTAGTGATGAGCGTGAATATGATCATGGACATGTGCATTTGCATGAGGAGCACTCAAGAGTGAGGGCGGTGAGAAAGTCCCTAGCTATGAGTAAAGCTAGTGAACTAATCCGGAGTGATCTTGAGTAAGACCTACTTCGGTAGGCCTCCACGGGAGTGGAGGGGTCCCGTGCCTATGAGGGCGGGCCCACGATGGGTGAACATCGACGGGTGTTCACTCGGCGGTACCGGTACTTGCAAAGTGAAGAGCATATGAGCATGTAGAGTAATGAGGCATGGCATTAATGGCATTGCATTGCTTGGCTATGAGAATGATGTTATGAACATGATGATATATGTGCATTATGGTTATATGCTTACTTATGTTGGTAATGTCTATTGTTCTATTATGTACTTGTTGAGTCTTCGGACTCACCCTTGCTTCGTTGATGTTTTTACGTGACCGTTGAGGACGTCATACTCGGGCGGAAGTATTAATGGGCTGGGCGTTGCCTCTTTGGTAGGGGCTCCCCTTGATTTCCTAGACTGCATGCATAAGTTTAGGAAGGATAACTATGTGCACTGTTGCTTTCCTCTTTTGGCTGTGACGAATTAGTTGGGAAGATCCGGTATAATTTTTATTAGGCCAAGGTTGTCATAGCGCTCCAGCAAGTCGCGGCGAGACCGGGGTGTCTGGACGCCTAGTCGACTAAGCGTTCGCCATGGCAACAATTAGATGATAGTAATAAATACAAGTAATAACTTATATGACCAAAATGTCAATCATAATTCACAACAGTCAATGTTTATGGTTCCTGTAACTTGTAATATACTTTGCCCTCACCCTCTACATAGAAAAAATGAGCACAATAGCTGCAACTGGTAACTTGCCAAGGCATCAATAGTGTCTCGCAACACTCCAACAGACTCCACTCCCTCCCGTCTCTCCCTCTCTACACCTCTCCCTCTCTCATCATGACCAGAGGAGGGGAAGCCGACCGGAGAAGGCGTCGGCGGCAGCCAAATCCGGCGGCATAGGCTATATCTGGTGGTGGTAAGGCTCGATGACGGCGGATCCGGTGGTGACGAGGCCGATGATGAAGAGGGTCGATATGGAGATGGAGCCCAGCATGGGGGCTGCCACGGTGCGGCTCGGGAAGAGCGCTGGATGAGGCAACGGTAGCACGGGAAGAGGCAGCCGGCTCCAGATCTGAGCCGGCGGGATCTGATGGCCTACCGGCTGCAGCCCTATCTGCACGGGGAGAGCTAGAGGAGGCCGAATCCAGTCTGGAGGTGGCCGTCTAACTCCTGAACCTGGGCGACGAGCCTTAGCATCCCCCTCCGGCCGCCAGGAGGACTTGGCGTCGTCTAAGCTGTGACAACCATGTATTAGGCAAAACAAACCTGTCATAATCAATGGTTAGAATTTATCATAGCTCTTACCTCGGTGGGGGGAGGGGGTTAGACGGTGTACCTTTAAAGAGCTCATTCTATAATAGAAGCCGGGGACCCCTCCCCCCTACTTAAAAAAAAAAGATGTTCTATACTGTCAATTCCTGGTATTGGTTTCAGCTTGTTTGTCTCAAAGCGAATACATTTGCTGATTCTGCTTATTTCTAATTGATTCACTCTCTTTACTTCACCGATTTTCTCTTCTCAGGAAGATTGTTTCACATCGCAGTTGAATGAAATAAACTCATGCTCTGTAAGTATCCATCTGGGGAGGACATTTGAAAGATCCAATCGAGTACATAAGATTCATTGCCATGCTGCTTTGTTCATCCCGCTATCTACAAATGCAAGAAGTGTCCTTAAACGGGCCAGATGTTTGTTCAGTGTTTTGCTACAAATGAACTTCTCTGGTAGGTACGTTATTTTATTGCAACCCTTTCAATGTTAGACAATTTAGTCGACTGAAGACATTTGCAAAATGCAGTGATGATGACACCTGTGCAATCTTTCAGGCAGAATGGCTGGATGAAGCTTGATATTGACACTACAATCTTTGCCAGTTCAGGCAGAATTGGAGTCGGTGCCGCCATCAGAGATCGCAATTCGCAACGGTCAATTTGCTGTGGCTTTGATGTGCTATATGGATCACATCCTCATCCCGTGACACCAAGCTAGCAGAACTCTCCGTGATCATCAAACTAGCGGAGTTCGCAGTTGCGTTCAGCTTTCCAAATGTGCTGGTGGCCTCGGATATGCTGCAAAGTGAAGTGGAGGTACAACCCAATGTTTCAATGTTGCGAATATAGGAGGTGCGACACGATCTGGGGGACCTCAATGGAAGGGAGGCGATGGAGCAAGCGACAATGTCATTTCCAGGGCTTAAACCGAGTTTACAAGTCGGATTTGCTGGCCCTGATTCCCTCGAAACGACGATCATTTCTTGGGCAACACCATGGATCAACTTGATGAGAAGTCCTAGCCTTGGACTCCAACAGCTTCGAGTCCCAGGAACATCAGTCGATTGCATCCTACGCTGTTGAACGAATCATCCCATGATCTATTTGCTCATATGTGCAATCACTACTACAAAATAAACTATACTGGACATCTCATCACAGACGGTTCATAAAGAATCGTCTATACTATTATTATCACAGACAGTTTTACAAGCGTGACCATTTACCGTCTGTGATATGCAACTATCACAGACAGTTCGTTTTAATTACCGTCTGTGATGGTTTACAGATGGTTATTAATACGAACTGTTTGTGATAGTTGCATATATTACAAACATTTATTAATATTAATCGTCTGTGATAGTTCACAGACGGTCATTAATATGAACCGTCTGTGGTACTTAGTATCATAGACAGGTTATGGTTGAAATCGTCAGTGATATTTATAATAAATGGCGCGCGCTCGTCTCCCCGATGCATGCCTTCAATCGTTCAGCTCCTTGATATGCGTCTCTTCGTCTCATGCATCGGGTGTGTTGTATAAAAATGATGATCGCCATATGAGATTAATCCCCACATTGCTGATATATCCTATACGAGTACCTCACTGTTCGACTATCTTTCTTGTCTCTCAAGCACAAATAAATGACTCCCTTTTCTTCCTTGTTGTAGTATTACTAGCTAACCTAGCTATCCTGGACGAGTACCTCGCTGGCCGTACGCTGGCGGATGCTGCGAAAGGACACTATGCCAATAGTGTCCTCCCTTCTATGTTCGAGGAGTTGCCAAAGCAGGTGAAGGCCACCTTTCGCCGTATTGACATCCTCCTCCGTCGTGTCTTCCGATTGGTCTCCCGCTTCTGGCGAGTTAACCTCGCTATCAACGTGGTCCTCCACAATGATGTTGCATGTCTCCAGGAGTCTTGCCGTCGCTTGGAGTGCTTAGTTGAGGCGGCGGGAGACCAAGTCAACCTTGCCGAGACCCCTCAAGAAAGGGAAGAGGGCCTATGGGCTCAATTCGACTTGATTGTTCAGTCGGAGAGTGTTCAGGAGATACTCAAATGAGCGCGTCAGCAGATGGACGCATTTCAGGCTTTGTTCGCTGATGATCCCAAACCGTCTGATGCTGATCATGTTGCCTACGATGTTTTGATGATGGAGATTGCATGCTACCTCCACTACTAGAAAAAACTTCAAAGTAGTTAGCTATAGGTTTCTACTTTTTTGTTGCCTTTTGTAAGAAGTAACTGAGCCACGCTGTTTGCACGTGTGTGTGTATAGGAAAACTACTTTTTACTCCCGGGTATAATTACACCCATATCTAATATACCACCTAAACAAACTTGAAATACTTCTTTATCACTTTAGGTATAATCATATACTAATTATAAGATACTCTAATGCGAACCACATGAAAAAATTGCAAATGAGTCTATAGTTTTTAGCATATTTTATAAATACCTTCATATACGCACATAAAAAAGAGTATGTCGAAAAAATATACATGCCATCTTTGAAAAATTGTTCATACCACCTATATGGTCTTAAATACTCGTATACTACACGTACATATTCTCCGTTACGTGAGATTCCCTATGTTGTGAGATACGACATAGGGTGTAATTACACCCGAGAGTAGAAAAGAGCCCTATATATATACGATACTTGCCGTGGATGGCATTATACAGCTGGGTCGCCTGCTCCTGCTCGAGCTTCTGGCGCTTCTCCTGCTGCTGCAGCGAACTCCTAGCAGTAGCCTCGAGTATCGTCGCGCTTCTTTCCTGGGCATCGTCGCGCTAACCAAGAAACAAACGAACGGAGATGTCAGGCCAAGAAATTAGCTTATCGGAGACCAAGAAACGAACGAATTTGCTGGACCAATGTGTAACAGAAGCAAATTATAGGGAGGTTGGAACGGTTATGCCTGGGCGCGCCGCCGCGCTGCAGTCTCATCTAGGGCTGCGCCGACTGACGAGACGAGGAGAGTGCCATCTGGTGTGGCATGTAGCCAGGGAACGCCTGGTTTGGTGCGTTGCCACGGAAAGCCTGGTGCGACGTGTGGCTGGAAAGCGCCTGCTGGTCGCCGTGCTGCTGTCTCATCTGATCGGGGCCGGAGAGCTGGTTGGAGGCCCGGGCCGGGGCCATCTGTGGCTGATGCACCACGGCGATAAAGAACAGGACGAACCTCCAACCAGGACGATGAGGCAGTAAAGGACGGGATGAACGGCACCACGGTGACCTAATGAACGGAGCGGGAGGCGCAGGGAGATGGGAGAGGCGGAACGGCGCGGGGGGAAAGGTGAATGGGAGGCGGAACAGCTTGGGTGGAAGAAAATTGATAGAGGAGGCAAGGGGATTTTTGTAAAATTATATAAGTGGATTGGGTGCTTCCACCCTCAAGGATCCTAGTCGTAGGGGCAGATCTAACGATCCTGAGCGACATTAGCATGTTAGCACCGAAATGGACATTAGCATATATATATATATATATATATATATATATATATATATATATATATATATATATATATATATATATATATATATATATATATATATATATATATATAACAGAGGCATCATGGTGCTCAGGCTCCATGATTAAGAATTTCCATCCATAATTAAGACTTTTCATCCATGATTGAGACTTTCCATCCTAATATATTATATACCATTGCACTAGCACGCATCTAAAAGCAATATAAAGGCAGGGAGGCTTGGTGTCCAGACACCATAGTGCCCCATTTCAGCGTCCTATATATATCTTGATGGGGCACCATGGTGTCTGGGCACCAAGCCTCTCTGCCTTTAGATTGCTTTTAGATGCGTGCTAATGCAATGATATATAATATATTAGGCATGTTAAATCAATCATGGATGGAAAGTCTTAATCACACTAGCACGCATCTAAAAGCAATCCAAAGGGAGTAATTGACACGTATCATTTTCTTGTGTCAAATCTAAATAGTCAAAAAGATATTGTGGCCAAAGTTTATAATGTTTGATTGCACGCAACCCAAAACAACTTCCTTTTGTGACCGAAGGGAGTAATTGACAGCAATTGCTCATGCACAATGTTAACAGTAGGACCTCATTTTTTACGCTTACGTTTACAATTAGCACCATCTTAGAAAAAAGTGGATTCCTCCTTTGACATATATAATGGTATTTTCGTAGGAGGAGGCTGGCCGCCCTTTGCCCAAGTTTGGCGAATGGGATGTCAACAACCCAGCTTCTGCTGATGGATTCACATTTATATTCAACAAAGCCAGAGACGAGAAAAAGGGCGGGAATGGACAAGACACTGAATCACCTTGCAAAGACACTAGGACTGAGAGGGTGGAATCTTATGCCTCCAAGCCAAACTCAGTATGTGACATGACCTGGATCATTGCTGCCCTTTGAATTTCACCTGATGAAAATACAACACTATCTCTCACATCCATTAGCTTGCTATTTACCGTTCATCTCAATTGTTATCATGTGCAGAAGAAGTGGTTTTGCTGTGTGACATCCAGTCCTACACAATCTTGAGGAAGACGAGTGCGATGGGCTGCAAAAATACCGTCCTTTAATTTTGCTATATACATACTATCCGTAAGACCCTGTAGAGATACCCAGATACCCATACTTGCTGAGCCGTTATGATGGGTATCTCTTGAAACTCTGAAGTGTGTATGTATGTGTGAGTGTTATCAGACACGCATTTGGATAGGTGAACTTCTGATGTAATTTTAATATTCTCTCTCTCGTTTCGTGCTGTAGTCGTACTTTAGTGACATGAATGAATCTCAGCTATCGTGATTTCTGATTTCTGATGTCTTGTGATTTCTGATGAACTGCAAATATCCAATCCTGTCTTGTGATTTCTGATGTATTTTGTTGGTTGTAAATTATTGCGGAACTTGATCAAGCAAAGTTGGGGTCGTGTCATTGACCTAATTTGGTGGTGGAAAAGCATCTCAGCGGTTGGTTTTCTCAGGATTTAGGGATTTCGATTTGATTTTCACAAGGCAGAGGTTTAGTTTTAGGAATTTATTATGAAAATGCAGTTCAATCTGTGTAGCTCAAAATTCTTAACAAGGATAAAGAATGTTTAAGAAGACATGAGGAACGATTAATGCTAAGCTTATCTGGTAATTGGAGCTCCGTTTGGCATTTGTGATGGATTATTGATAATCTCGTTTGGTTTAGTGGCCTTTAGATATTTGGATGTTTGGATATCTTCTTTTTTCAGAATTAACTTGCAAATGGACAGATGAAATGTTGACAATGACTATTAAATAACATAATTTATCTAGCTCTAATCCGATTTACTAAGTAGAGTAACATACTTTTCACAACTTCCTTATGGCAACAGCTTTAAAAGTAAGCACAACACAACAATCGTAAACTGTGTCTAGATGACGCAGATACATATTCTCCGTTGGCAAGTACTGTGTTGTTACGAAGCAAATTCTACTTCTTTAGGAATGAACCCTGTGTATTGTCGAACTTCTTTTTTGAGGCTGACGAACTTGAAGAGCGCCAAACGAATTGTCCTGCTACAGTATCATTTCGATGCTGCTAGCTGCTGTCTGTTACTCTGCTACCATCTCTCTGCTCGGATGAGCTGGGCCTAATTCGTTTTCGTCAAAGCCCAATCGGTGAACTTCTAGTCCAAGAAGTACCGTGTGGAGCTTACTGGATCAGACTAGTCATTTGCGACGTGTATGAGCTTCCTCAGTTCGTTGCTCTTACAAACAGCTTATATCACGCTAAAAGCTAAAAAAAAACAGGGTGTTAGGATATTACAATAGTGTGACATAAGCTATTTATAAGAGATGTCGCATAGGAATTTCCTAAGGTTGATGAAAAAGAAAGATGAGAGAGAAGAATATCGACTATAATTTTATAGGCAGTTGAAACGCGAGAAAATAGACTGTTGTATATGGCTTTTGTGCCATTGTATCAATATTGTCTATAGTTTACAGATAATCCATTATAAACAATTTACAGATAACCCATTATAAAAAGTGTCTTTAGTGTTGTTTATAAATGAAATAGAATGATACTATAGATATCAGTTATTTGTACCACTATACATGCCTTTAGTAGCCAACCAGTTGGCTTTGCTTGAAACAAAATATCACTACCACTCTTGGCTCCTTGCGCCTGCTTATGTCGATCTCCAATTCTCTAAGGCAATCGGTATTTGGTAGGCTGCAAAACAACACGTACGATGCTATCTCCACACCATTGGTGGATTGGTCTATTTGGTTGGTAGCAATTAGCAACATATCCACACCATTGTTTTAATCAAGTGCTGCTGTGAGCTTTGGTTCTTTTGAGTTGAGCGTGAAGTGAGAGGGAACAGGAGAGATGGCGGAGACGGTGGTGAGCATGGCGGCGAGGTCAACCTCAAATTAGCAGTTCCCGTAAACAATTTTGAAGAGGGGATGGAGGAAGAAGAATCATCTTTGCAAACATACATTCCTCGCTCTTTGGAGTTGCAAAATATGAATTACATCTTGTACGGTGGCAATTCATTAACGCCAATATTTGGATGGCAAAAATCTAAAATTCTGATTTTTAGGTTGCGGTTAATGTTTTTTTTTTTGCTACGATTGATAGGTATAATAAATAGTATTTACTGATAGAAACCAAAGTCAAAAGTTGACTGAAATACTGAAAAGAACATGACTGATGTATAGCCAATTTTTTATGAAGAAAAAGTGAGTTGCACTGCACATATTTTCATAAAACATTCTTAGACCCTGGGGTTAACTAAGATGGATGAGCGTACTTTACGAGGAAAATATTAGTTTCATGATCAAGTCAGTTTAACACGACAAATTTCAAAATAACAAACCATATAAGTGGGAGAGCATGTAAAGAAACAAGGGATTTTTTTTTCTAACGGGCAACGTGTTCTGTTGCCGTTGCTGCCATAGACACACCACCTTCCCCCATTGCCATCCACCCCAACCCCCCACCCCTACCTTTCAATACCCGGAAACTCAAAACTTTCAATTCCAGAATAAACTTCCAATCAGGATTCCCACTTTCAGTTCAAAAAATCAAGTAATTTCAATTTGAAACCAAGAAAATTTCAACTCAAATAGATGTGAACTTTACACTTGACAAAAATTTCAGGAGACAGAAATCAAATTGTGTACTTTTTAGTATTTTTAAGAATTTACAAATCTACATGGTCCTATGTACCTCCTCCAAAGAAAAGGTTTTATTGATGTGTTACAATATAAATTAGTGGATAAAGTTGTGTTTTAGATACTATGTTGATGTATAAAATATCACTTTTTGTGAATAAAGGGAGTATTAGTGACACTACTATAGAAAACCGTATTATAGACGGTTCAGAAACATCATCACAGACGGTTTTGTGAGCCGTCTGAATTTATGGGTCAGTAATGATACGAGGTCATCACAGACGGCTTTCGAACCATCTGTGGTGTAAATATCACAGACGGTTTTTAATTACAAACCGTCTACGATAGTTGATAATCACAGACGGTTTTTAACTAAAAACCGTCTGTGATATATAAATATCACAGACGGTTTTAGTTAGAAATCGCCTGTGACATCTAAATATCACAGACAGTTTTTAACTAAAAACCGTCTGTGATTATCAACTAGCACAGATGGTTTTTAGTTGAAAACCATCTATGATTATCAACTAGTACTAAAAACCATTTGTGCTATTCTCTTCTACCTCTAAATCTATTTCTGTTTATTGGCTAGCATCAGAAAATGTTAGCCATGCCTTCTGAAACAAGCAGATCAACATGTACATGTATTCATCTAATTCACATCTTGTTGGACCGAAATGGCGACAGAGGGGGGGTGAATATCGACTCTAAAAATTCCCCCTAAAGATCCCGCTTAACGAAACTCCTCTTCAATAGCTATGAAGAGCTATGAAGGAGTAAAAACCACTTCTCTGGAACCTTGAGCTCTCAAAGGAAATAGGCATATCAAACAAGGACAACAAATAGCCAAAACCTCACCCAAAACAGCAAGCAACTCAGCTGTCAAAGGGGCCGGTCTGACCGCAGCACTTGGGCCGGTCAGACCGCCACACCTAGGCCAGTCAGACCGCCTAGGCCGGTCAGACCGGTATGGGGCCGCCGGTCAGACCGGTTACACTGAAAACAGGGGCAGAAACTGCAGCCCGAAAACAGACTGAGCTGAAGGTTTTCAGACTTTGAAAAATAGAGAGAAAGAAAGATTTCTTCCAATCTTTTTGTCCCAGAGCACCATAACTATAAACTAAAAAGCAAAGAGGGCTTGGGAAACAAAGAAATCAAAGAAAAGAACAAGAATTTCAGAATAGGGCTACAAACTGAAATCTTGCATGAGCTGAGCCAAAAATCAAATTACTCCTCAAGCTTTGATCATTTGGCCATGAAACTTTGAGGATAGCTAAATAATAGCCTCAGGACTCTAATGCCAAGTTTCATGCCATCTCACGAAGGGAATCAAGAAATACACAAAAACCCTAGAAGACAAATGATGAACACGGGAAGCCCAAAAACCAAATATGAGATTAAATGCTATTTGCTCTTGGAAAAATTGATCAAATGACCTTGAGGCACTATCCCATCATAAAGCAACCCATTTTGGGCCTTCTGGCCAGCAAGAATCAACAAGAAACTCAAAAAGTCAAAAATCAAGCCAAAGAGGCATCGAAGGAGAAAACAGCAGAGAGCTCAAGAACTGAACCAAACACCATCTCGTATTGATATAGAGGAAAGGAGATACATGATTACAATGGAGAATCAAGTCACACCCTCTCTACTTCCCCATACATGCTTGGCAAATCAAGAACCCATGTCTCTGTCCCTCAAGAACTCACATACACGAAGGGGACAACCCTCTGTGCTCTCCAACAGCTCTCAACCACTAAAGAGAAAGCAAAACAAACTCCAAAAGACTTGAAGACCATGCAGGAGACACCCTCCTTATATAGCCTCTCCACTAATGGATTTGCCTCTCTCTCTCTCTCTTTACCCGCTAAGCCTCACCAACTCTAGTGCTTTATCCATAATCCGCTTCCTTTAATGCAGCTTTGCATTTTTACCGAAACGCCCCTCCTGCACCTTCCGGGAAGCTTCCTCGTGTCTTGCCGTCCAAGCATCGCAACCACCTCGAGTCTCCGCCGTCTTCGACACCTCCGACCGTTCTGACCTCGACACCGCCTGTGTCTAGTCCGGTCACCTCGTGTCTCGCCACGACTCCGCCTCGACGTCCTGCAGCCATCACAGACAAGAAACACATCAAATAGCACCGCTCGATAACATGTAATCAACAGAAGCATTAAAAGTAATCTTAAGCAAGTAACAGCCCAAACCTGTCGCAACAAGAGACTAAGCATCCTAAGCCCATACGACCAAGTTTGACTAAGTCCGACCGAAGCCGATTGCACCACGCAACGTCAAGGTTCGAACCAGCCAAATCAAACTCAACTCTCCTAAACCGATGTCAATTACTCATCACACACATGGGGTCTCAACCACATGGTCTCTCACATCTCAATTCATTTCACAACATAAAACATCCATTTCGCAAATCAATTAATTGAAATGAAATAAAATATCCATTAACAAATACACAGTTACAATCAATGTCAATCTTATCGCAAACAAAAAATCATTGTACGTTGTGGAACTCTCCATCTGATTTTATGACTCCAGCCACCAAAAAGTACGCGCACTCTCCTCGAATTCGTGCAAGGTCGGGCTGTTGCAATGCAGTTGTAGGGATGGGCGCAGTCTGTCGATAGGAATATCAATGTGCGTATATATATAACCTGATAAGTATGAAATAATTGTGGGAAGATTGACAAACCTTAGGATTAGTGATCTACGAGGAATCGAGTAGTAGTTTCATATGGTGGCAAATGTAGAATCCACACGTGTTGCCCGGCTGCTGCTGGTGGCACTGAAAAAAATAGAATGTGTTAATTCAAGAGACATTACTACTAAGTGTTGTATAGGATTAATTAATATGTACTAGCGAATACCCGAAAATTTTGAACATGTTGCAAGGGCTTGGCCCCTTTTGTCGAGCCACGTGTCTCTACAACGTACGTGGCGAATGACCTTCGTGATTCGAAAAAGTTAGCTTAGTCATTTGGAAGGAAAGAAAGAGAACAATATAGTTATGTATGGGTAAAATGTACTTACCTATTGAGTAATTGGCCGATAACTATGCAGTCGATTTTGTTCTTACTTAGGGAATCAAGGTATATTGTCTTGTTCCATTGTGGTATAATTACAATTAAAATCTAATGGAACCCCTGATTGTAGGGCATTAGTACAAATTTCTTAACGCGGTGAGCCAGCAGTGTTGTTGTAATATACCTCTCGACGAAGGATGCATCCTCGTTGATGGTATCCATAGCGACCAAGCGTGGGTCCAGGAAACCAATTAGTGATTTGGATGATCTAGCTTCAGGCACCATGTGTCTATATATATACACATAAAAGCAACAAATTATATATGGCATATATCGATAATTACATGAACAGAGATTGTGATTGTACACACTTACAGCGTCCAGCATCGAACGAGTGAGGTGTCGAGAGCGTTGAGCGTGAAAAGATCAAATAAATCCTTAAAGGTCACCGCGAAGACACAATCATGAACTTCGTGATGTAAATGATCCGGCCTGAATTTGACAATGATACCTGAATCCTAGGGTAATCTCTGGCCTATTCCATATACCAAGCTGTAATCTCTGGCAACTAAATCCTAGGGTTATGAGGCGTTCTTCTAGGACGATCATCGGCTCGCCTAGCATGAATTTGCGGGGCAATGGCAGGTACGGGATATCATCATCGGTCTTCTTTGATTTGCCCCTACTGCCTTGGCTATAGATCGACTTCATGGTAGTCAACTGTAAAGGTAGCACCGGTACAAGTTGCTTCACCGGGAATTGCACCCGTGGACATGGCACCAGTGCAGGTAGCGGTGGTGGAGATAGGCCTTGTGGAGATGGCATCAGTGCATGTAGCTTTGGTTCAGACTGCCCTTGTGGACCTTCCACCGGTGAAGAAGCCTCCAGGCAGATGTCGCTTTTGGGCCACTGGATGAATGTTCTAATGGCTTGCCCTAGAGTCACAAGCTCGTTATTGGGGGCTTCGGTAGTGGGACGACCTCGAAATTGGCCTGCACACTATTCACATGAACTTTTTCGAAGCCTGGTGCTAAAGGTGTATGGTGCACCATGGCCCCGTGAGCAGACGGATATGCCTGACCCCAAGTAGCGCACTAGGGAATGGAGGAATATCTCACTTGGAGCTTGCACTTCGTAGGCTCCTAAATAACGATACAAAATTAACCACTCCAATAGGCCTATCAATGGATCGAGTATTCCAGAGATAATAATTATTACCAGGATATCAATTGGTGTGGTCGCAGGCGGTCGGTGTGATCACAAAGGTTCACAGACGTGGTTGTAACCGAGTTACAACCACGGTGAGCAGAGGATCGCAGACATGGTCGTAAGCGAGTTACGACCATGGTGATCGAGCGGAGGTGTCCGCAGGAGCAGCAGATATGGTTGTAAAGGAGTTACGACCATGGTCATAGAGCGGAAGACGTGGTCATAAACGCTACGACCATAGCGAGAAGACGTGATCATAAAGAAGTTATGACCACAATCGTGAAACAGCTAACGTGGTCGTAAGGGTTACGACAACAACAGTCGATAGAGCCTTCGACGTGGTCGGCAAAATCACTACGTGGTCGTAAGGAGCTACGATTACGGTGGTCGACCATGGTCAAAAGAAGTGCAGTGCAGCGACGGTGAACGTGGTCGTAACTTCTGCTGAAGGTTACGACTATGTGGTCGGAGTAGCGAGGAGTGATCGGAGGGGTTACAATGTGGTCGTAGCGGCTGTCAGCGTGGTCGGAGAACCAGCGGAGTAGTCGTAACGACACAGGAGGTGGTCGTAGCCTCTTGAACGTGGTCGTACGGCTGCAGGAGGTGGTCGTAGAGGCTAGGTGATGGTCATAGAGATCCTGGGCACAGTCGTAAAGGCTGTAACACACTCGATGTAGCTCTTTCGTGTGAGTGCACGAAGATTAATCCACACGACACACTGGCGTGCACGTCTACTAAGACAAGGACATGTCGACGTGATTTCGTTTGGGCGACGCACGCTGACTGAGGTGACCACGAAGACAACCACGGCACAAGACAACACGAAACGATAGCGCCACAAGAATTCTTTTCCAACAGATGTAAACTTTATTTCTGAATCATGGTGGCTACAAAGTGCCCTTTTGGCACCCCTAAATCGTAGCACGAAAATAGTATCTTCAAAGCCACAGGGTTAGCTCCGAACCCCATCTCTATTTATAGTCTACGGCCCGAAACTTGACCTGAGCCTAAGCCCACGAGTTCTAATCTAATTCCAACAACAAAGGGACCCGAAACCCTTCCTAACACAGGTTTTCAAAATTTCAACTTTTCAACTCGTCATGTGTCGAAGCCTCCAGGACCGCACATCCCGTAGCTTCTCTACGCATCATCCATCAAGTGTCGTAGCCTCCAGACCGCACCTCCGTAGCTCCAACACGCATCATCCATCTCTGATCTCCATACGCCTCAAGCATGAGCCCATCCATCTCGTGACCTCCTTGACCGCCTGAACCTCATATCTCCCATCCTAGTTCTGGTCCACATCGTCACTGACTATGATCGCCTCCATGCTCAACCTGCATATGTAAAGACCAAAAAATATTTTTTCAGCACAAGTTCGTCCCAACTTGACCAACATTAGTCCACACACATGCAACACACCTCAAGTAACATTAAGCAACATTATCAATTATTCATTATAAATTAACCACTGTCAATTATTTATTATTAAAATATCATAGGTCTAGTCATATGGTCTAACAGCTACTTTATTGTTGATCATGACTTGTGGACCATGGAGTCATGGAATTGATCAATCATGTTCCACTGCCTTTCACGGCCGTCCATATGAAAAGTTAAGTGCAGTTCAGATGCCAGGGGCCCGTGACAACATGACGTGCACTACATCTAACTCGATGATGAGCCTACTCTCTGGAGTCATTTACACTCTAACTCCTCGTAATGGGGTGCCACTCGGTTGAACTGAAATAAACTAATTTTAAAATATATTATAGAAATAAACTGATTTTAAAATACACTGTAGCTGATTAAAATTACACTGTAACTGATGGTAACTTATTTGTCATAACTAAATTTTAAAAAATTTAAAATAGAAAAAATAGGTTAGCTTGTCATAGATAATGCAAACAAATACGAGGAAAAAAGAATGGGCAAAAAGACTCAAAAAAGCTAAAAACTAGAAAAAAAGATAAAATTTAGGAATAATGAAAAATAAGTTAAAAGTCAGAAGCTCAAACCAAAATGAACGGGACCCTAGACCCTACACATTGGAATGTAAACATGGTCATGGTTCGCTGTCCAAGGTTAATTTGGCAAAATGGAGTGATGCATTCGAGTTAGTACGTAGCAGATTCGATTGCTAGAGTTCGCTCTCGAACCCAACTTACCGATTGTTTGCTCTATCCTCTGTAATGATGGTTCGGTCTACTTATTATTGAAGTTGTATTATTCTTCTCAACAAGACAAAGGTTAACTGGTATTGATGAAGTATGATTCGAATTTATCGTTGTGTTTATGTCGGACACTATATCAAACGTGGTGTTGAGCAGTGCATATGACAAGTCATACCAGATGTGACAATGGTTAATACATCTAACTCTGATTCAATTTTTTTCTCTGTTAGGGACTCTAATCCTTAAACTATAAATATATCTCTATAATATATGGGAAGAGTAAACATTTTAGTGCAATATCTCTTAGTACAATAAATTCTGTCCTATTGTATCCATGATTTCTTTCTAAAAGTGTTTTTCACGTTCAGTTCTCTTCTTCTTTAGTTCATCCATTTCTATCGTACACTGTATCAGTGTCCCAGTGGAATGCCGAGGCCCAGCAGAAATAAAGCGCAACAACAACAAGCGGGAATTTTGGACACTGTTGGACCCCTGTGCATCAAGAATTCCGTTTTTGGCCCCCTGTGCAAAACAATTCCAAAACTGGACCCCTCTCCACCGCGGGATCGCCACACGCCGCCACCTGTCCCGGTCGTGCGGTCTGGTACCGCACGACCGCACTGTTCATCGGGTCGTGCGGTACCAGTCCGCACGACCCGCCTGCGCCGCTCCCGACCGCACGTCCCCGCTCGCGACCGCGCGTCCATCGCCCCGACCGCGCGTCCCTCCTCCGGAGCGCGCGACTGGTGGCCCGAGCGCGCGAATCAGCCCCCGAGCACGCGTTAGGGTTTGGCTGGAGTTAGGGTTTCAAATTTCCGTGATTTTTGCAAGGTTTGGTAATTTTGTAGTTGTAATCTGGGAAAGAATTTGACAAAGTTGTAATAAAAGTTTATGTTCATTGCAACTTGTACATGCAAAAAAAATTATGCTAAATTTGTTTGCCGAAGGTTTGAGCGTAGAAATATCGATGCATACAGTGGTAAGTGACTTTTAGGGTTTGGGCTGTTTTTAGGGTTTGCAATCTCCGTGATTGTTTTAAGTTTTGGCAATTTTGTAGTTATAAACTGGGTAAAAATCAGATAAAGTTGTAATAAAAGATTATGTTCATTGTAAGTTGTAGATGCATAAAGAATTTTGGTAAATTTTTTTTAGGAAAGATTGACCGTAGAACGGTCGATACATAAAGTGGTAAGTGATATTTCGAAGGTTAGTGAGAATTCGTGTACGTGAATCATGGAATGATAAAATACGAGATATTAAACTTCATAATACAGTTGGAAGTAACATGCCGCGTAGATTTTCATTACATGCATAACATATAGCATGATATGCGACTAACCGACCCAACTGCTCGTACGACCTACTGTGTGGACCGGGGCCACTTTCCCTTCCTTGCCCGCTCGGCGTTGAACTCCTCCGCGGCCTCTTTTGCCTTAGCCGCAATTTCCCTCTTTCTCTCGCGCTCCATCTCGCGAGCCTCCCGCTCCCTACGCGTGCACGCTTCAAGATGAACTTGCGTCTCGCGCTGTATACGTAGGGTGTGCTCGTGCTTGCGGCGCTCCTCCTCCAGCAACTCCTTCTCCTTTGTGACATTCCACTCCTCGAAGTCGAGGGTCCATTGGTCCTCAGGGTGGATCTCAAGATCGATCCATTTGCGGTAACCACACAGGGGCTCCGGAGACTGTAAATACATGGGAGATATTGTTAGTGCGTGCTGTGAAGGAGAAAAGGTAGGGGAAAAGGAGAAAAGATATTGTTACCGGCTGCCGATAGGTTGCGGTGTCAAAACGGCGGTTGGGGTAGTCACTGGAGTAGTTTGCGCAACCCTAGTAACGCATACCTAGACTGATATTGTGCTTAGACTTGAAGAACTTGCACACGTCCCCGCACCAACAAAGGGGAGGTGTCTCCCCCTCAGGTGGTAGTTGTGGCGAACGCTCGGTGGGGACGTCCGGGATGGGGTTTTTGCTACGCAGGCGCTCTGGGGGGACCTTTCATCGTAGCACGATGGACTTGTTCTACCCGGGCCTGTATCGCCCTTATTTTCTCATCGCGTGCGGCATCGCGGGCCGCAGCTGACCGTGCTATGTCACGGGTCTCCTCCCAATCCTTCACCATCTTGTCCCATTACTTCTTCTTGCCTTTGTCCATCCCGGTTGGGTAAGGGAAGCGCGATGTAGTATGAGGTTTGGATGTGCAATGTTCGCTGGAAAATGGAATGCATACCAATTTATAGGGGCCGTTTTGTCTCTACTCATACGTCTAAAGCTGGTCCGCGTGGTCGTAGCAGTGAGTAAAGATGGGAGTGCTGCGATATCACTGAAAAAAGGCCTCGTTTTGTAATGTCTCTGAGCAAAGCTGCCCTGATTTGTCATCTCACTGAGCAAAGCTGACCTCTTGTTGTCATGTCACTGAGAACAGCTGCCCTCTTTAGTACTGTCACTGCCCAAAGCTGGCATGTTTTGTCATCCCACTGAGCAAAGCTGTGCCGTTACGTCATGTCACTGCGCAAAGCTGGCATGTTTTGTCATCTCACTGAGCAAAGCTGCCCCGTTTTGTCATGTCTTTGAGCAAAGCTGCCCCGTTTTATCATGTCACTGCGCAAAGCTGGCATCTTTTGTCATCTCACTGAGCAAAGCTGCCCCGTTTTATCATGTCACTGCGCAAAGCTGGCATCTTTTGTCATCTCACTGAGCAAAGCAGCCCCGTTATGTCATGTCTCTGAGCACAGCTGCCATGTTTTGTCATCTCACTGAGCAAAGCTGACCTCTTTTTGTCATTTGACTGAGCACAGCTGCTCTCTTTAGTAATGTCACTGCCCAAAGCTGGCATCTTTTGGCATCACAATGAGCAAAGCTGCCCCGTTTTGTCATGTCACTGCCCAAAGCTGGCATCTTTTGTCATCTCACTGAGCAAAGCCGGCATATTTTGTCATTTCACTGCGAAAAGCTGTCCTCTGTCATCTCTTTGAGCAAAGCTGCCCCGTGTTGTCATGTCACTGAGCAAAGCTGGCCTCTTTTGTCATTTCACTGCGAAAGCAGACCTGTTCTGTCATCTCTCAGAGCAAAGATGCCCCGTTATGTCACGTCTGTGCGAAGAACTGTCCTTTTATTCGTTTGAGGTGAATGCAGCAAGTTGTCTCGTTTGGTATAAGTAGCACGGTTGGGGTCCCAGCACATTGTTCAGTCGAACAAAGAAGTACCCTGTCTTTCGTGCTTGAACAAACCATGTCGAAAGCCGAGGGGCCAGTGGGATTTGGGTCACCGAAGGACGACATTCCCTTAAAAAGGAGGGATATGTTCGGTCCACAGTACCGATTGATGCCAAGTCGGCGTGCTCAACCAGCGTGGCCGAAATGCAGGCACAATGAGTACGCGGTCGTCCAGATCTTGGATTCCCCGAACGATGGCGGGCAACATTTCTTCCGATGCTCACGCTCCGGGGTACAATTTAGTAATATTACATTTTTGTATTGCTTATGGACCCGCGAAGTTAACCGTCCTTTTTTTGCAGATGGCAAAATGCGACTTCTCCCGCTGGATCGACCCTCCTCATGAACGGTATGTTGATCGTTATGTGGATACATTATGGGCTCGAATATGGGACTTGGAGTACCGAATGGAGAGCCTCACTGAGGAGAACAACGACCTCCGCGAACAGATGCAACGCGAGAGGGGCAACGAGGAGGTCGTGAATATAGGAAGCTCTTATGATCCCACATGTTGCTGCGCGAACCCGAGCTGCATATGTGCATGCCACTCCCACGACGGCCAGCCACGTCCGAGGCGGCCTCCTCAGCAATTCTCCATGTGGGTGCCACGAGGCTCGTTTGGCATGTAGGTAACGAGGGTTATGGTTGTGTCGTATTGTAGTTCATGTATGCGTTGAATTAAAATGTTGGGTGTACTACTTTCCATAAATTCTGTATGTGCAATGTATGTGTTGTTTCGTGTTGTAAGTGCGTGACGCCTTCATTTTCTGGGACCTTCAGGTTCTATGGCCTCTTTCCGTAACGATGTAATGTGCAACGTTGTTAAGCATGTGATGGATTGGTTGTTATCTTCGTGGAGTTGTTATGACAAGCCAAAAAAAATGCAATACTGAGCAAAGATGCCCCGTTTTGTCATCCCACTGGGCAAAGCTGGCCTCTTTTGTCATGTCACTGCGGAAAGCTGGCCTCTTTTGTCATGTCACTGCGGAAAGCTGGCCCGTTTTGTCAAGTCACTGGGCAAAGCTGCCTCGTTTTGTCAAGTCACTGGGCAAAGCTACCCCGTTTTGTCAAGTCACTGGGCAAAGCTGCCCCGTTTTGTCATGTCACTGTGCAAAGCTGGCCCGTTTTGTCGTGTAACCCAGCAAAGCTGCCATCTTTTGTCATGTCACTGAGCAAAGCTGCCCCTTTTTCTGAGGTCACTGCGCAAAGCTGGCATGTTTTGTGTCCGCACTGAGCATGTTGTCATTGCCTGATGCCTTCTTATTTTGTGGTCTTTGTGCGTGAGGCTGCCCCCACAGGCTATAAAAGGGGGCCATTCCTCACCTAGTCCCGTGTCTTGTTATCACACAGCCTATAAAACGGAGCCATACCTCACATGTTATCAGTCACCTCCTGAGTTAGTTGTTCGCAATCTTTGTAGTTTTCTTTCGTGCTCACTCCCCCGGAGTAGGCAATGAGTCAGCTCAGCACGTCTTCATGGGCACCCACGGTGATGTGCCCAAATTTCAACACAGTGGTTAGACGTAGGACATCACAGACGGCCGCGAATCCTGGCCGACACTACTACAAGTGCCCCCAACACTCGGTAAGTCTGATTGTTTCGGGTTCATTCAAATCGTGGTGGTGTGTTTAATAATCGTCTTGTCATGGAATCGCAGGAAGCTGCTGGTGGTTGCCGATTATGGGTGTGGGAGGATGAAATGGGAAATAGGACAGACACTGTTCGCCGTGAGAGAGCTGTCGTGGGGGGTTGCGACCCCGTCGGGATGCGGCATCGTTTCGACAGACTAGAGTGGAAGATAAATTTAATGTTGTGTGCTATTTTGTTTCTTGTGTTTATTGTTATCCTAAAGTTGTAGTGCTGGAGGTTCTCCTCGTGTATGTTGTCAATGTTTTATGCTATGTTGTCGTCAAGCTCTTTTGGTAATGTTTTATGTACGGTTGTGTTGTATTTTAGTTGTTGTGTTCGTTGGTGTGTTGGTGGTTGTACTACTTGCTACATTTCAGGTACGTGCAATGTATGTGTTGTTTCGTGTTGTCATTGCCTGATGCCTTCTTATTATGTGGGTTGTCCCGTGTTGTCATCTCTCTGTTGGATGTATGCCCTAGTAAATCAAAGAACTTAGAGCAACCCTTTTATACTGGAAACCATCTTTGAACATCAAACCATCAAGCACTTGAAAAACATCACAAAAATTACAAAAGCACAATTAAAAAAATTCATTCATCATCTCCTTCTCGCCGCCTCGTACGGCGCAAATGATCCTCTAAGATGGTGAACCTACTAGGGGAGCGTGGTGCATCGCGAAGATCGTAGCGCGAGGGCTGTGGCCGAGGCGGTGGTGGGTACAACTGTGTGGACAGTTGCGACGGCTGGCCAAAAATCATAGAGCCCAGCCATTCGGAGGAGGTGTCTACGTCCTGCTTAGATGGTACAACTGAATTAGGCAATGGAAAGTACAAAAATTGTTATTATGTATAGCTTAGAACGTTAGTGCATACCGGGGTATGTGGCTGCTGAAATGACGATGTCGACGGGTAGTCCTGCATGTACTCCTGCGATGACATGCCTTCATAGGTCTGCCCAAACCACCTGTCCCGATCATCTAGGTTGGTCTGCACGGTAGGGAGATACGAGGGCATGGGCCCCTCTGGTTCGTCCGCAGAGTCAGGATCGCCCTCTGGAGTGGGCCCACGTCGGCCTGGAGAGCGCGGTCGCTCGTCCGTCGCCCTCCGTGATGACGATGCCCGTTGCGACGTGCTATCCCGTCGCAATTGCTGCAGGACGAACATGTGGTTAGACATAATTGGTAAACGAGTGCATGAACAAATAGTTGGCAATTGTCAAACCGCCGGGCCGAAGCGCGTGAAGGCCGAGCGAGCGTCCGGAGTGGGCCCCCTCGTCCTGGAGAGCGCGGTAGTTCCTCCGTCGCCCTCCGTGATGACGTCGCCCTCCGTAGCAGCGTGCTATCCTGTCGCAATTGCTGCAAGACGCACATGTTGTTAGACATAAATGGTAAATAAGCCGATCAAAAATAGTTGGCAATTGTCGAACCGCCGGTCCGAAGCGCGTGGAGGCCGAGCCACCGTAGCTGGCCCGACTCTCGGACTGGGATGGACGCGACGTCGATGGCCGTGCTGATGGTGGTGCTGACGGCGGCGCGGAGGGAGGTGGTGGTCCCTGGCCACGTCCGCCACCGCGTGTAGCAACAACGTCATCTCGGTGGCGACCACAACTCAAGCCCCGTATCGCACCCCTTGCAGTTTCGCTGATGCTGCGCATATAACCTACCCACCGAGATTCGGTATTCGACTTCCTACGTCGTATAGCCTCATTAGCCTCGTCGTCGATATGATGTAATCGGTCCACCTGCAGTGAAACAAACAGTCAGTTCAAACGTAATCCTGCACTGCGTAACGACATAGTAATCTCGTACCGCCTGGTCGACCCGTGCCGCTAGATGACGGTCTGGACCTTCCTGTATAGCGGCCTCGTGAACAGCCTGAAGTGTAGGATGTGGCACCTCCCCTGTAGTAAGCCTAATGCGGGTCCGTGGAGTGTACCAGTCAAGGTATGCCCTATACGTCGAGGGGTCGTCGGGGTCGTCCGGCCGTGTCTCATCCACAACCATCGTATCCGCATGCTCAGACCACATGTCTGTCCACACCCGCTGTGTGGCTCTCCAATCTTCTGTCGCTCGCCCTCTCCTCGATTGCCTGCAAGTTCATTGAGACATTACAACAATTAGTAGGGTAGTGACATTGAGACTAATGCAGTAATTAAATTTGGGGTGTAGTGACATACCGGTGGGTGATATCCGCAAGAGGGCGTCCTGCCATGGGAGGGACATGCTGGTACAGGCCGAACTGTCTCATGACTCGGTGTGGGCTGTACGGCTCGACGCAGTGTGCGAACACCAAGTGGCAGGTCGTCATCCAGTACCTGTGATCCTGCTCGCACTGAGATGACAACCCGTGGGGGGCCGTGTTCGCAATGAACCGTGGAGACCATGGCCACCAGACTACGTCGCGAAATGGCAGAAGCTCGAACCTCTGGTGGAAATCCGTGTACGCACGTCTCGGTCTCTCCCTGGCCCACCTCAACTGACCATGCGTCCAACGTGTACCCATTGTGGGCGCATCAACGAGATCGTCGCCATGATCGGGGCTGTACAACTGCGGGATGAGGGCATAAGGGTGCACAACAACACGACCAAAGGAAGGCCTGCCAACGGGGAAGTGTTCCCATGACCACAACTGAAGGAGAAGGTAGCAGGCAGCTAGGACCGGCTCGCTGGCCGCGGTACGCTGCGAGGCGTCACACAAGCCTCGGTATGTGGAGCTAAGAACTACTGATCCCCAGCTGTACTGTGGCTGCTGACCAGGCCAGCCATCCGCCAAGGACTCCGCTAGCTGTATGTAGCTAGGCTGCACGGAGTCTCCAGTCGTGCTAGGGAACAAGACGTACCCGAACAGATATAGCAGGTATGCAACGAAGTGCGTCCGCACCGCGTCCTCATCTGCGTCTGCAGAACAGGTCATGTAGCGACGAAGCCATCCATGTGGCACCCCAGCTGCGTTGTCTCGGATCTGATGACCGAACCGGTGACCCAGACGGACCTTCCAATCTGCTGCCTTTGGGGGTGGCACCACAGCAGCACCACGGACGGGTAGACCTATAATCATCGTGACGTCCTGCAGAGTAACCGTCATCTCCCCCCACCGGAAGTGGAAGGTGTGAGTCTCCGGCCTCCATCGATCAACGAGAGCGAACAGCAGTGGCGCATCATACTGGAACCCATGCGGTAGATCCAACATGCGGGCAATGGGCAGCAGACCGGTGTCCCGCAGTAGTGGGATGTACCGCTGATCGAGACGCCAGTTCTCTCGGGGGCCCCTAAGGACAAAGCAAGGAGGCCCGTGTGCGTCTCCAGACAACCACACATGGCATCGGTGGTGCCCGTCCCAACGGGGGTCTAGCAGCTCGAACGCCATGTCCTGCCAAATAAGGATAACAAGTTAGTGTACATTATAACAAACTGTGCAACAAATAACAACATAATTAACAACAAATGTAACGACAGGGAAACGTACGGAATGTACCAAAACATGCATAAAATGTGCACACGAATATGACCCACACGACAAGGAAACACATAGAATGTGCGAACACATACATAACATGGTAATGTGCAACACATAGCTACATCGAGCCAACAATTCAGCGTACACCTCCTGAATAATACATTACATATGGATTGTAGTGCTGGTACTACGGAGCGTTGCTTGATGACGGCCTGTTTGGGCACTGACTGAGGGAGTGGCCAATCGTCTTGCATAGCCTACACTTCGGGCGCCGAACACAATCCCCTCGCTGGCTCTCATCCATGTCGTTGCGGATGCGACGGCTTTGTCGTCTTCCACGACCGACATGCTTCAGTGCATCGTTGGGCACCCACTTTATCTCCCCCGGCCATAAATCCCTGTAGTGCATGTCTACCCCGTAGGAATGGAACTCTGCACTCCAGGTTGCATACAAGTGCTGCATGTCGTAGTACTTGGAGATGTACTGTGTCGACGCCTGGTTCCATACAGCGCAGGCCGCGTACACATGGGAGCATAGCTTGTGCAGAAGCTGGGGCTTGTTGCAGGTGCAAGATGCTTCATCACCAATCGTGCATACCTGCTTGCGCTCCCCTCTACTGTGACCCATGACATACTTCTGCCTTAGGCGGACCTCAAACTTCCTCCTTAAGCCATCAATGGGCTGAGCAATGTGGCATCGAGCTTTTTCCATCTTCCTGTCCATGAAGGCCTGCATGACCTCAGAGTATTGCTTGTTTTCCTCAAGGTGCTTCTGCGCCATCATGGCTCTATTCACAAAGTACCCAACGGTACGGTTCCAAGTCTCAGCCACGATTGCCGTGATCGGCAGGGATCTGATGCCCTTCAAGACACCATTGTAAACCTCAGACATGTTGGTTGTCATGATCCCATACCTTGCCCCACTGGTGTCGTGCAACAAAGACCACATTTCCAAGTCAGGTGCATTGGCCTGAACCCATTGTGAGAATGCTCCGACTCTTGTGGATCCCCCCTCCACGGCCCCTGCTTCTGTATGCACATGCTTCGTAGCCTCCTGATCGAGCTGCCTCCGCAAGGTGTCGAACTTCCGCGTTTGGTTCTGCATGCATAGCTTCTTGAACATCTTCATTAGGTCCTTGCTACGGAACCTTCTGTGGAAGTTCGCTGCAATATGCCTCATGCACCAGCGGTTCTTCACATCAGTCCACTGGAAGGGGGGCTGCGTCCCATTCTGCAACGTCCGCAACGCAGACAGCAAGCCTGCATTGCGGTCGGAGATAAGGCACACTTCAGGGCGTTCTTGCACTACGGCATGCTTCAAATTGCAAAGGAACCACGGCCAGCTATCTGTATTCTCGTTCTCCACAATTGCAAATGCCACTGGGAGTAACTGGTCATTTGCATCGGCTGCAACTGCGGTCAGAATAGTACCCTTGTACTTGCCGGATAGGAACGTCCCATCTACGGTTAGCACTGGACGGCACCACCTGAACCCTTGTATCGCCTGATGGAAGGCCCAGAACACCCTGTCAAGAATGAAATAGTTCGGGCCCTCCGTAGGATGAGCCCTCTGCTGCCTGTTTATGTACGTGCCTGGGTTTGATTGTGAAATTTGATGCAGCATTCTTGGGACCAGGTCGTACGCCTCCTCGTACGTCCCATACATTTGATGCAGCACCTTTCGCTTCGCCCGCCAAACCTTCTTGTAGCTCACTTCGTAGCTCGCCGTGTTCGCTACTGCTGCCATTAGAACCTTCGGGGTAATTGACATATCCGCCTGGACAAGGTGCGCGACCAGCTCCGCAAGATACGATGATGTCATGTTGCGGTGTCTATGTACTGGGCCCGCAAGCTCGCAACTGTGATCTTGGAGCACCGTTATCCGGAACTCCGTGCCAACGCCCTTGTACCGTTGTGCACGGACTTTGCCACCACAGGACCCGTCGACACACTTCACGACGTACGTGTCCGACTTTGACTTGTGGACCCGATACGTCCGGCTTATGTTGACGGCATGTCTAGCAATAGCCTGCTGGACAGCACTCTTATTACGGAAGCACTGTCCCAAAAAGAGTGCACCCTCGCTGAACCCCCATTCTCCCTCCTCCCCCTGTGGCAGAACTAGGGCTGCCGCTGCGATGTCGTCCAGTCTGGACGACACGTACGCACCTTCCGTCGTCACAACACGACCTACCACCCCTCCAGTTGCACCTTCGCCATCCTCGTCCTCTTCATAGCTGCCTGTTTCCACCACCTCCTCCTCCTCGCTGCCCTCTTCTTCCACCTGGTCCCCCAGATACTCATGGCAGTCAATACGGGCGGCCCACCACCTCTCGTCCACACCTTCGTTGGGCTGGAAATTCTCCGCACGCCTCCTGTCGTCTTCATCACCCACTTCCTCGCCCACATGTTCTCCCGCAGAAGCGTCTTCATGACCGCCGGCCACTACATCTCCACTAGCGGCAACTGAACCAACCATGGCTGATGATTCTGCCCTCTCCACGAACTCGACATACACCATTGGCCTCCCATATATCGCAGCATCAGGGTTGCACACGACCTCCATGTAGTTCGCCCATGAGGCATCATTGGTCACCTTCAGAAGTTGCCATATGCTCTCCCTTCCATCATCCACCATTGAGGCATAGACTGCCTCGATCTGTAACTTATTCCTTGCGGTCTGTCGATCGAACGCTGAACGGACACACCTCCGTAGCTCAGACAAGCTCATGGCGCTCAGACCGGGTGCCCGGATCACGGTCCGCTCGCAATTTGACAGGTCCGCCCCATACGGCCCATCACGTACGAGACCACTCCCATAAAACACGAACAATTGTTCAATGCCAGCCATTGCGTACCTAACATAAGTGCATAATCAACCATTTTAGTACACAGCATGCCAAATTTAATTTCCCATTACATTAACAGTACCTACCCATTTTAGTACCTAACATTACTAGTATATGTTTTGTATGTGTAAATCTAAAGTTTATTTCTAACTATTTTTCTTATAAATCGATTAATGCCAAATTCCCATTACATAGTTTTCTTCCATTCTTTTCTATATTTCACTTAATGCGGCTTTCACTTCCGAAATTATACATAAATCAAAAAATTCTACTTTGTAATTTCATGTCCTAAGTTTATTTCATTTTACAGTACCTTCGAACTAATTTCCAGGTAATTTGATTTTACTATACCTTCATACTACGGTCATTCACTAAGCCTACTAATTATACAAATTGTTTATAATCTAACTGCTGTTGCTATCACCTACAAATGCTCTAACATAAATATTTACTTCTTCAACAACTACACATGTAAGCACAAATGTTCAACAAAACCTCACTACATTACAATACGTAACTTCAACAAAAAAATACGACATTATTTACACTACAACAAAAAATACGACATCATGTTTACGTACACATACACACCGTATCAAAGATGGGCTTATAACAACATTAATGATACACGGTTTTGCTAATTACGGGCTAATGACATTCGCAGAAAATTACTTGCACGGGGGCAAAAATTACCTCTTCTTGAAGCTCGCGAGACGATCTACAACTTTTGTATTTGCAAAATCCGTTGATTCCAAACAAAACCAACTCAAAATCCTGAGTTTCCACTCTCTTTTTTCCCTCCCTTCACTCGCTCTCTCGCTCTGTCTTCACTTCAACTCCACCGCAAACTGCAAATGAGCCTCTTTGCGCTGCTATTCACCTCTTTAAGGCTGCTGAATGAGAATACGAAGAGGGGCCATGCAAAGCTTCTACAGACACGTGTTCACGTAGAGGTGAAAAAAGAGCAGCTCGTGATGCATTGCTCTGCTTTCGGCGCTGGTGACGAGACGTGCGGCCCCGCCTTTGATTCGCGCGCTCGGGCAGAGCAAACGCGCGCTCGGGCGGGGCGGGACGGAAGTCGTGCGCTCGGGCGGGCCGGTGGCGCGGTCGCAGGTGGGTCGTGCGGACTGGTACCGCACGACCCGATGAACAGTGCGATCGTGCGGTACCAGACCGCACGACCAGGACAGGTGGCGGCGTGTGGCGATCCCGCGGTGGAGAGGGGTCCAGTTTTGGAATTTTTTTCACATGGGGCCAAAAACGGAATTCTTGATGCACAGGGGTCCAATAGTGTCCAAAATTCCTCTCACGGTCGGCAGAGGCATCGGTCCACGCGTTCTTCGGGAGACATGGGTCGACCGCAGCACGTGAAGGAGAGAGGCAGCAGGGTAGAAAAAAGCTCGTTAGTAGAGCTCGTTGGCTCGGTTAAAAATTATTTTAATTATACTTGTTAATTGATTAAACTTTAAAATAAGTTCATTTCAAATGAATTTAAATTTTACTCTAGCGTGGCTTGGCTCGGCTTATTAGCTTGTTTCTAAAAATACTTTTAAATTATATGTAAAATGATATTAAATTAAACTATATTAATTTTAGAAAAAAAAACTCAATAAAATGAGGAGTTAGCTCGATATTCATCCGTGCAGCGCCTGCTGCAAGCCCAGCGAAAAAATTTTTCAGCACGGAACCGGAGGCCAAGAATAAGGAAACCGAGGAGCAGCGGCTTCATTGGCCATCAGTCCTAGCGAAAGGAATCGTGCAAGCAGCGAAAAGGCCGCGGCAGCGTTTTGTTTCTAGCGCCAGAGAGAGAAAAGGCATGAAGCCCGAATCAGTGCTGCAAGTTCAGTGGTTTTTGTCTTTTTCGGCGAGATTTGTTAGATACACCACAGAAGTGTACCAGGAGCTCCAAGTTCAAAATCAAAGATGCTGTGCCATGGTATCATTCTGTGTCATCTTCATCAACTATCAAGCTTTTATTGGGAGCAGAGTTCATTACAACTCAGTCATTGTGCTTATTATTGGTGGTATTTATGTGACATTAATCATTGGTGATTTCTTCGATGATTTATCGTCTTCTATGTATTATTGCGGCAAGATTTGCATATATGGAGTCTAAGGGGGCATTGCAGATTTTTAACATGATTTGGGTTAAGTATGATCAAGAAAACTTTGAAAAAAAACAATATCAATTATGGAGACAACTGAATTTGGTGTTTCAATCATCGTTTGAATATGATGCAATTTAGATCGATTATGCCACCGTTACGAGGTTTTAGCAATATTGATTCTTAAGAATTTAATAACACTCTAATAACAGCTAGCATGATGCTCTTTGGAGTTCTACCACAGGCATGGGTGGACCGCATCACGAGAAGGAGAGAGGCAGCAGCGCCTGCTGCAAGCCCAGCGAAAAGAAAAATTTTGGCACGGAACCCGATGCCGAGAATAAGAAAACCCAGGAGCAGCAGCTTCATTGGTCATCGGTCCTAGCGAACGGAAATCGTGCAAGCAATGAAAAGGCAGCGGCAGCGTTTTGTTTCTAGCGCTAGAGAGAAAAGGCATGAAGCCCGAATCTCAGGCCGATCGTTTCGGCTTCGACTTTTGGTTTATTTTTCATTATTTTTAAATTTTATTTTTTCTAACTTTTTTATTTTTGAGTTTTTTTACCGGTTCTTTTTTCCTGTATTCGTTTGCATTACATATGATGGGCTAACCCATTTTTTTCTATTTTTAAATTTTTTTAAATTTAATTATACCAAATAAGCCACTTTCAGCTACAGTGAAATTTCAGCCAGTTACAGTGAAATAAGCCATAAGTCACAGCCCAACCGATCACCACTGCCAGTTCAGTTGTTTTTTTCTTTTTCGGCGAGATTTGTTAGATACACCACATTCTGTGTACCAGGAGCTCCAAGTTCAAAATCAAAAGTGCAGTCGTGGAGGAGACTTCTGGCCTGACCATTGCACAGGCAAAACGTCCCTACATGGCACTAAGGTGCAGCATGGATGACTCACCTTAACTCCATTTCATAACTTGATTTCAACTCGGCGTCTGTCCATATCATCTCGAGCTTCGACTCACGCTCAACCCCACCGACTGTTCCAACGCTGGTATCACTAACATCATTTCCTACGTCGTCTAGCGCCATACCATGGTATTGTACTATGTCATCTTCATCAACGCTCAAGTTTTTATTGGGGGTAGAGTTCATTACAATTCAGCCGCTGTGCTTATTATTGGTGGTGCATTTATGTGGGATTAATCATTGGTGATTTCTTCAATGGTTCATCATCTTCTACATGTTATTGCAGCAAGATTCGCATATATGGAGTCTAAGGCGGCGTTGCAGGTTTTTAACATGATTTGGGTTACGTCTGATCGAGGAAACTTTGAAAAAAAACAATACCAATTGTGGGGACAATTGAATTTGATGTTTCAATCACCGTTTGAATATGCTGCAATTTAGATTGATTACACGATCGTTACGAGGTTTTGGCAATATTGATTCTCAAGAATTTGATAACACCCTAATGAAAGCTAGCATGATGCTCTCCAGAGTTTTTGCTGTTTGAAAGTGAAGTTTCTGCTTCAATTTCAGTTCGAGACGAATGATTTAAGTGTAAAAAGAAGTTTGTTTTTGCGTGGATACCACAATATTTGTCTAGTTATCGCAGCTTGATACAAGGAGTCTAATGTAGTTTATACTCTATTGAAGGTACAGGAGTTCCTTTCATCTGGGTAATTTTACAGGAGCAGTTTCAACCATGTCATGAAATTCAGTTTTCTTTGAACCCAGCAGTTTGACGTACATGATGGTCACACGTGCAAGTTACTCTTTCAGTGAGCTTTTTTTTATTGGGTTTTATGTTCTAGGTGGAGCATGCCAGATTTCATAAATGAGTTTTTCGCTATCTATCCAGCATCACATGTGATATTTTGGCTTATACCATTTGATGATTGAGCATTTATTTCAGAAGGTCAGTTGTACAGACTCAGACTTTTACTAGGGTTATGAACTATTGTAGACCCAAATCTGTTCGTTTGTTTTGTTGATAGATGTATGTGTTAGACATGTTGTTGGTTTGCTTAATTTTACTTCGTATGAAGTGTTTGGATAAGATTGTTCTAGTCTTTCTTATTCAGATTAGTCTAATGTACTTTCGAGACACAAGGTCAGGTGATGAAAGCTTACTTTTGAGGAGATTTGATATTCGGCTACAGGAGCAAATTTGTCTTAAGGTGGAGATTGATAAAGTATAATATGAATTCGTCATCATATCTGTGCCAGACACTGAGCGCAAACGTGGCGTTGAGAGGTGTCAAATGTGGCAATAACTAGCACATCCGCTCTAATTCGGATTCCTTCTCCATTTAGGACTTTGATCCTCGGACTATAAATGTATTATTGTAGTTCATAGGAAGAGCAAACGTTCCATTATAATATCTCATTGTATTGTGAATTTCATCTTCTTGTATTTATGGTTTTTCTCAAAAGGATTTTCACATTAAATCACTGTTTTCCGTTCCTTTGAACATCTATATCTACGGTACATTTTATAATTGGGATTTTTCTATTTTAGCCCTTTTTTTGAAAAATATTCACATTTAGACCCCTGGTAGTTTTAATTTCGTTTTTGGACCCAGGGGGTCGGAGCCGTGACCCACGGTGCCGAGGTAACACATGTCGGCGCCGTGTCCCACGGCGCCGAGGTGCCAGGCCCGCACCAGCGTGGCGGCCTGCGTGGCGCCGACGTGGCAGGCACCTCAGCGCCGTGATTGGTGGCTCCGAGCTCGGAGCCGTGGATCTTGGCGCCGAGCACTGGCTCCCCACGCGGCCTTCTCCTTCTCCCTCTGTCTCTTTCGTTCTACCCGTTGGAACAAACATTCTTTTGCTTCCCCTCTCTCTTGGCCGACTCCCCGCCGCCTCCCCGTGGTGCCGCCGCCTCCCCTCCATGCCGCGGCCACCCGCCACCCCTTCCGGCCTGCCCTCGTCCCCGTGGCCGCCTGACTCCCCTCCCGGCCCGCGCGCGTCCCCGTGGCCGCTTGCCCGCGTCCCCGCCCGCCCCATCCACGCCGCCGGCAGCCTCCCCGCCGCCGCCCCGTGGTGCCACTGCCTCCCCTCCCCGCCCCGCCCGCCCACGTCCCCGCTGCGGCCGCCCGCGCGCCTCCCCTCCCCGCACGCGCGTCCTCCCCGCTGCGGACGCCCGCCTCCCCTCCTCGACCGCCTAGGCCGCCCGTCCGACGTCATCCCCGCCCGCGCGTCCTCCCCGCCGCGGCCGCCCGCTGTGTGCCTCAAGGTGACGACTTCTCCTCCAAAATGTTCGTTCTTGGCGCTCAGATGTTTGTGTAGTGAAGGTCGTAGGGTGCCTGTTGCTGTGTGTCCAGGTGATTTTGGTCTGGGTCTAGATCGTGATTGTTAAGCGTCGTTGTAGTTTTTGAGGATGTGATGTCGAGTGGGCTGATGTGTGGTGCTATGAATGTCTGATGCTTAGGCTATTTATCCCTTATTTATCACTGTCGCTTGGGCAATGGTGCTGTAGAATGGAAGGATTGTGTGGAGTATTGGAGTCGGCGATATGGCTCGCTATAAGTCAAGTTGATTCTTTTGCGACAAGAGGACTAGTGCTATAGAAATGTGTTGTGTTGCTGTGATGTTCTAGGCTCTGATAGGTTTTGTCATTCTTGAACTTTGGGGTTGCAACAGATAATGAACGTAGTACTACCTTGTTCCTAGTGTTGGATTTGGATGGGATTGTAGTATTACCTTGTTACAACGTGCCTCGATTCTGTCACAGATTTGGATTGGAACGTTACATTAGCCACCTAGTGTATTAATAATTTGGCAGTAAAACTTATTGCCAGGAGGCGTATGAAGTAGAACTGACTATTGAGAACCGAACCATAGATCAGGAGCTTTACAAGTTACTTTCATTTGTTGAAAGTTCTATGTAGTAGAGTGGAGTAGAGCTTAGTTTAGTTTAGTTTGCACCTGAAATCGAAATGTTTGCCACAGCCAATCAAGCAAATCACGAACAAAAGGGCTGTTTATCTTTGGGTATGAAATTGACTATGCAATTTAGTTAGGTAATTAGCATCAATTTCGAATAAAGGTAGCATTTAGTTAGTGACTAGGGACTTATTAGTTACTATCTAGTATCCAATTTCGATTGAAGGTACTAAGTTTGGTTTTCTGTATGAACTAGATGGACAACCTAGTCACCCTATATCATGGAGGCAGTGTGACAAGTGATGATTATGGAAATGTTCGATTTGTTGAAATGCAAAGGGTGCCTCTGATATTCAGTGATCGGTCGTCGTTTAGTGAGTTGGTTGCTAGGGCCCGGGAGGAGCTACATTGTCATGCAAACGAGGAGAGCATCACAGTTGAGGGGTTACTTCACTTCGGTTCGAAAGACACAATTCTAAGGCGGTTGATCTTAATTGGTTGTGAGGATCAGTGGGATAAATATGTCAAATTGGTTATGAAGAATGAGTTCCAATGTTTGGACCTTGTTGTGCGGAAGGTGTCCATTGATCCCACCCCTCATGGTTATTCACCAGAACTAGGTGATCAGGCACCCTTTGACCCTCCGTTACCGGACCTTGCGGTGGATGTGGAAGAAGTGCCTGAGGTGCCCGATGCTATATCTGCCCCGAACGAGGTTCAGATTTCTCAACCAGTTCGAGTCGAATGTCGGACTGATGATGTCGTGGCGGCCCCTCAGGAGATCCCTTCGAACCAGAATCGTCCCAGTAAGAGTCGAGCAACACTTTAGCCTTTTCCCGTCATTCCATTCTTTTGTCTCAATCCCATCGTTTTCGTGCTTATGATGCAGGAGACATTCCTGATAATGTGGGTGTTCCTCCCGTTGCTCCATCCGGCAACGTTGAAGAAGTCTGCAGGGACTCCAACAGTGTGGATGTTCAAATTGTGGATGATCTGGAGCCTTACGAGATCGCAAGGGTTATTGATTCTGATGATGACCGCCCTTTTGGAGAGCTGACCGAAAGTGATATTGAGCTGATCAGACGTTATTGCCCTGGCCGGGATCCATCAGTTCATGAATTCAGCGATCTTAGGCATTCCTATGAGGCTTATGCAGAAGGAAGGGATGACAAGCTGCTAGATGCTCCTAAGGCCGGGTCAAGCAAGACAATTGAGAAGGGCATGGTGTTTGAGGACTTGTCAGCATTGAAAAGGTGGCTGCAGGAGTATTCAGTGATTCGTAAAAGGCCATTCAAGGTGAGGCATTCTTATGTGGAGCGGAGGTACACAGTTGTGTGCGAGAAGGAAACATGTGAATGGAGGGTTTGTGCTAGGAAACAGAAGGACACGGGAAAGTTCAAGATCACAAGAATCGTTGGCCCACACACTTGTGCCGAAGCAGAGCTGAAACAGAAGCATCGGCAGTTGACCTCTACCATTATTGCCAAGTCACTGCGTCACATAGTACAGGGAGAACCCAATATGAAGGTGAAGACACTTGCTGGGATTGTTAAGGAGAAATTTGGATACGAGATAAGGTATGGAAAAGCATGGAGGGCAAAGCAACGCATCTGGAAGATGATATATGGGGACTGGGAAGATGGGTACTTGCAGTTGCCAGCACTCTTCAATGCAATCAAAACGATTAATCCAGGCATGCATTACGAGTACGTCCCGAAACCAAACGAATGGACTCAAGATGGGATGCAGATATTCTTCCGTGCTTTCTGGTGCTTTGCTCAGTCCATCGAGGCCTTTCGGCATTGTCGTCCCGTCTTCTCCATTGACGGTACGTTTCTTCTTGGCAAGTATCAGGGCACACTTCTGATAGCCATTTCCTGTGACGCAGACAACGCGTTGGTTCCTTTGGCGTTTGCTTTGGTTGAGAGGGAGAACAAAGACAGCTGGGGATGATTCTTGCTGCTCGTTCGGAGGCACGTGGTCGGCCCTGGTAGGGAGGTTGGTGTCATATCTGATAGACACCAGGGCATACTTGCTGCCGTACAGGAGCAGATACCGGGGTATCCAGCTTTGCACCACCGTTGGTGCACTCAGCATCTTGCCGAGAATCTACTCCGTAAGGATGGTACGAAGGATAACTTTCATCTGTTCGAGTAGGTCGCTCGAATACATAAAGGCCTCCTATGTCTTCCATACCACATCTCCGTTACCAGCCATCACAATACTACTACACAACAATGTCTTCCTGGAGGTCCGACCCATTTGGAGTGCCGGAGTGGCATGAGCGCCCGAAGTGCCGTTGCGGCTTTAGGACGATGTTGTGCGTCTGGATGGATCCAGTACAACGAGCCAACTACGGCCATAGGTTCTTCAAGTGTCCTGACTTGGATGACGACTTCATGGTAACGACGACAACTAAATCCTTTGTTTCTCGTTATCGTTTTTCAACTTGATCTGTGGCATCTACCACGCCACACATAGCCTTGCGAGTTCATCGAATGGGTGGATCGGGTGCCGCCGGTATGGCCATGGAACCGGCCAATTGAGGTGGAGAACAAAGGACAGTACTTTATCAAGATGACTCAGGCTCGCGAGGTGGAACGACAGATGCGGCTTGAGCAAGAGCGCCGCGTGAGGGTGGACCAAATCCGTCTGAAGGGCAAGGAGGATGAGCTGCAAAGGAGGCGGGAGCAGTTAAGTCTGCGTGAAGTAGCCATCAAGCGTCAGGAGGAAGAGCTTCAAGCTCGTGAAGCAGCTCTCAAGACCAAGAGTGACAGGAAGAATGATGCAGCGGAGCCATCTTCAGGGCGCAATAAAAAGGGGAAACAACCACGCTACACCCAGTAGACAAGATGTAATAGACCCGGTCCACACGAGAGGTCGTACGAGCAGTTGGGTCGGTTAGTCGGATATCATGCTATATGCTTTGCATGTAATAAAAATGTACGCGCCATGTTCGTCCCAACTTTATAAGCTTATTATCTCGGCTTTTCGCATGCAATGAGGGTTATGCAATGATTCTCACGTGTCTTATTATCACTTCCCCTCCTTTCGTCCAATTGTTCCTATCACAGTTGTCCTCAAAAAAAATTTCAATTAATTTCTTCCAATAAAACAACATAACATGATCGAAAAATGTTATTGCCAGTTCAACATATTTTTCACGGTCAGCATTGTACAAAAATCACAAATACACTAATCGTTACTTCACACAAAACTTGTTCGCACTCTACCAAGCACATTTCTTAATTTTCATAATTGCAAAAATAATTTGCGTACCAGCAAACTGTACTCCACATCAAAATTTTATGTTTCAAAAACCATTACCAACGTACCATAATATTTTAAAAAAATCTACAAAAAATTTCCTACATGTATCATCTGCAACATAACGAATTTTCAAAACATATATCGTATTTTTTTGCTCTCTATAAATAAATAAATATATTACATAATATTACTAAAATTAAATAAATATATTACATAATATTACTATAATTAAATAAATATATTACATAATATTACTATAATTAAATAATCCAAATAAAAAATACAGCTAGTAATTCATTTTGCGACAACGTAAAGGCTGATCGGTGCAAACCCTAGACGCCGAGTGTTTGCAGACGTGGCAGGCAGCTCGGCGCCACGATCCACGGCTCCGAGCTCGGCGCCACGACCCACGGCTCCGAGGCGCCTGCCACGTCGGCGCCACGCAGGCCACCACGCTGGTGCGGGCCTGCGACCTCGGCGCCGTGGGACATGACGTCGACATGTGTTACCTCGGCGCCATGGGTCACGGCTCCGACCCCCTAGGTCCAAAAACGGAATTAAAACTACCAGGGGTCTAAATGTGAATATTTTTCAAAAAAAGGCTAAAATAGAAAAAATTCGGCATTTTATAACATGCATGTTTAGCCCCCTTTACTTGTTACCCACAACTCACTTTGATCCCTTCTCTACCCCTCTTAATACACCAAAATTTTCTTTACTAAATCCACCCCCATCAACCACCCCCACAGTCATGCCTAATCAAAGTCTACCCAGATTTGTGTACCAAAGTAATCCAACTTCGTACAAATGAATGGCCTGGATCTCTCCTCAAGTCTTCTTCTCTTACTCATTGAAAATCCTAAGGCCAAAATCATCCGGATTATGCACATCATTGAACCCACCCCGCGCCCACGCACACGCCAAAGCCCTAGCCGCCGCCTGGAATCAGAGGTAGCCCGATCTTTCTTCTTTCTTTGGCCTCCTACTGCTTCTCTCCTCCCCTCCCATATTACCTTCTCCATCTCCGGCCGCCGGCGAGCGCCGGGTCGCAGCTCGCCGGCGCACCACCCGTCTTTCTCCATCTGGCCGTCGTTTCTCCTCCGCCACCTTCTCCACCTTCTGCTCTTGCGCCGCCAGTCCTCCTCTCCGGCCACACCTCCACCGCGCCGCCCCTTGCTTCCCGGTCCAGATCGGCGCCGGCACCCACTTCTCCATCCAGCCGCCGTTTCTCCACATCCGCCGCCGCCCTCTACACCGGCCGCCTCCCTTCTCCTCCTTGCCATCTACTCCGACCGCCGACGCCCCTCATCTCCTCCAGATTCACCGGGGCGCAACCTCACCACCTCCGGCCGTCGACATCACCGTCACCTCTCCCCGCCGCTCCTCATCGCATCCTCCCGTGCGCCGCTGACGCCTCAACAGCTCCACCACCGGCGCATCACCACTCCACCGAAATGAAAGAATGCCGGCTTTGTTGTCTTACTTGCGATGCATGGCTGATTTAATGCCTGCTTTAGACTGACATGATTGTTGGGGAGGTTTGGTTTGATTATGCGTTAGCGCCGTCAAGTTTTGAAGTGCATTTCGTGTTAAGACTTCTTAATTAGGTATGCAAGAAATTTTTCTCAAGTGATGCTGCTTCCTTACAGGTTCCTCTGTACTGAGATGGCCGGCGAAATTACGTGCGGATCCTTGCTGCAGAAACTGCAGGTATGCGGTTGTTATTTGTGCTTTGCGAATTGCAACATTTTGTTTTCGCTTCGACTTGTGCAGTTGATGGTGGTACGCTTCTTTTTTTAAAAAAATCAACTGTAGTTGATATGGGATGAAGTCGGCGAGGGCGAGGAGGACCGCGACAAGGTCCTGTACCAGCTAGATCAGGAGTGCCTGGATGTTTACAAGAGAAAAGTTGATCAGGCCACGAACTCTAGGGATCTCCTTATCCAGGCGCTGGATGACTCAAAGATTGAACTTGCCAGACTTCTTTCTGCCCTTGGAAAAAAAGCTATAGCAAGAACTGTAAGTGAATATTGTCAGTGCGTCGGATAACCATTGGTTGATTTCAACCTAGAGTAGCTCTGAGGTGTACGTGCATGATAAAATATATTAATGTTATGCCTACTTAGGGGAACTAGGGTACCAACTTATAAAGTTTATCTGATTTACCAATTCTCACTACATTCTTTGCCTCTTGAATGTCTTGTGCACGAGATTTGATTTTCTAGCTTAGGAGTCAGATGATTCCTCGTCTGAATGTTTATATTTTATTATTGGAAGTAAAATCGAGAATGCTCAATACATGCAGCCTGAGAAGACATCAGGGACAATCAAGCAACAGTTGGCTGCTATAGCACCAACACTTGAGCAGTTGAATAAGCAGAAAAATGAGAGGGTAAGGGAATTTGTTAATGTACAGTCACAAATTGATCAAATATGTGGTGAGATTGCTGGCACCACAGAGGTGGGTGAACAGGTAGCAAAACCACAAGTCGATGAGGACGATTTGACACTTGAGAGGCTTGAAGATTTTCGGTCTCAACTCCAGGAGCTTGAGAAAGAGAAGGTATTTGTCTATCTCTTCCCTTTAAGTTAGTTATGATGCTTGACCAAGCTTCATCATTGGTTTCCTGTGGCTAATAAGATTCCCCCCATTGAAAAATTGCTTTGCAGAGCAATAGGTTGGAGAAGGTTCTCGAGTATGTAAGCATGGTACATGATCTCTGTACTGTTTTGGGGATGGATTTTCTCAGCACAGTTACTGAAGTTCATCCCAGTCTAGATGACTCTATTGCCGACAACTGCAAGAGCATTAGCAACGATACATTGTCAAAACTTGATAAGACAGTAGCCACACTTAATAAAGATAAAAAATTGAGGCTAAGCAAGGTAAATGCACATTTTTTAATCCTTCTTAAAATCTGAAGCGCACCCCCTTTTTACATGCACAATCTCATCAATGGTTCACTTCCTATTCTCAGCTTCAAGAGCTTGCTGGTCAACTCTATGATCTTTGGGATCTCATGGATGCCCCCATGCAAGAAAGGACCATGTTTGATCATGTCACCTGCAACAGATCAGCATCTGTAGATGAAGTCACTGCACCTGGAGCTCTTGCCCTTGATTTAATTGAACAAGTGAGATTACATTGTAAATTATTAGCTAGGGTTACCGCCTGCTATGAATTGTTCGTTCCACCCTATTTGACTTTTTATTTCCAAATTGTTCAGGCTGAGGTAGAGGTTCAAAGGCTAGACCAGCTAAAATACAGCAAGATGAAAGAAATAGCTTTCAAGAAGCAAACTGAGTTGGAAGATATCTATGCTGGTGCTCACATAGTAATAGACACAGCTGCTGCCCATGAGAAAATATTAGCTCTGACTGAGGCAGGGAACATAGAACCATCAGAACTGATTGCAGATATGGATGGTCAGATTGATGAATAAGTCCCTGTACTGTGGTCTTTGTGGGGCTGTGGTAGTTTTTGTTTTTTGACTGCTTTAGGACAGCATCTGCTTTTGCTTTAGGACAGCATCTGCTTTTGCTTTAGGACAGCATCTGCTTTTAGGACAGCATCTGCTTTTGGGACAGCATCTGCTTTAGGACAGCATATTGACCGCTTTAGGACAGCATCTAGGATAGCATCTTAGCATATACTTGGCTGGTTCTCAGCCTATAAATATGTATCTCCAACCCCTCAGGTTGGTATGGCATTGTGTGAGCAATAAACAAAGAAAAAAATTGCCCCATCTCCTAGTGTCATCCTCTCCATGAGAGTAAGGATCTTGCTATCACCAACAGCAAGACTCCAGCGAGTAACAAGTGGTATTAGAGCCTTAGTATCATGTAGCCTGAGCATCTCCTGCTCATCTCCTTCTCCGGCCTCACAGCAGCCCCAGCCAGTAGCAGCAGCAGCTTCGGCTGTCCCCGCTCACTCCTCTCCGGAGACGGGCAGCAGCTCGTCAGAAGCAGCCCTCTCTCCACGCAACAGCCCCCCAGTAGCGCGCCATGTCCGCAGGGCAGTCTCAGCGCTCGGTCGCCTCGAGCATGCGGCATCAGCAGACGGCCGAGCTCGTCGCGGCAGAGCAGCGCGAGCGAGCGGCGGCAGAGACCGCTGCGGCGGCGGAAAGGGCGTCAAGGCTGGCAGCGGCGGAGCTGGCAGCAGCCAGGGCGGAGGTGGAAGCAGCGGCGGCGGCAGATGCAGCGCGTGCGGCAGCAGCAGAGGTCAAGGCTCTGCGCGGCAGCAACAGCAGCTCCGGCTCTGTTGATGACAGCGCCGACGCGGACCCTCAACTGCTGGAGAGGGAGGCAGCGCAAGGGCGAACGGCGCAATGGGCAACCGCGCACGCCCACGAGCGCGGCGGTAGCCCAAACAGGCGCGGACGCGCCGGCGGCGCTCCTGAAGGAGGCGCACACGGCGGTGGCGCTCCTGGAGGAGGCACGCACGGCGGCGGCGTACGGGTCGACGGAGAGCGCGGCCCTCACAGGCAACGCAGCTCTCTCTCCCCGGTTCGGTACCGTGGTCACCACGAGTACCAGGCTGTCGTCAGGGACGTCGGCCCCGGCGGCGGGTGGCCTACCCTCACCAAGACCAACTACGTCGAGTGGGCTGCGGTGATGAGGGTGAAGCTCCAGGTGCGGTATATGTGGGATGCAGTCTGGTACGGCGACGTCGACTACGACCAGGATCGACGGGCGCTGGATGCTCTCATCGCCGCAGTCCCGCCCGAGATGCAGTTCTCGCTTACCAACAAGCGGACTGCCAAAGAGGCTTGGGACGCCATCGCTGCAGCACGCATCGGCAGCGACCGCGCCCGCAAGTCTACACTGCAGGCACTACGCACGGAGTGGGAGCACCTGGCCTTCAAGCCAGGTGAGGACGTTGATGACTTTGCTCTCCGTCTCAACACTCTGTTGCACAAGTTGGTGCAGTTCGGCGACGACACCTACGGCGAAGAGAGAGCTGTGGAGAAGCTCTTCCGCTGCGTCCCCAAGAAGTACAAGCAGATGGCTCGCTCGATCGGGTCTCTGCTGGACCTCTCCACGATGACCATCGAGGAGGCGTTGGGTCGCCTCAAGGTCGTCGACATCGATGAGCCACAGCGCCCCTCGGGACCCGTCACCATTGGCGGGAAGCTCCTCCTCACTCGGGAGCAGTGGGATGCCGGCCAAGGTGACAAGAAGAAGTGGGAGCCTTCTTCCACGACAGGCGGCCGCAAGAGTGGCAAGCGCGGCAAGGCGCGCAAAGGCGCCCAGGGCGGCGATGCTGGCAAGCAAAAGCCGGCACGAGACGACTCTTGCCACAACTGCGGCAAGCTTGGTCATTGGGCCAAGGAGTGTCGACAGCCACGACGCGGCCAGGCCCACGTCGCGCAAGCGGAGGAGGAGGAGCAACCGGTCCTGTTCATTGCTCATGCGAGCATCGAACTACCTCCAGCGGCACCGGCCGCAGTGGCTCTCCTCCACCTTGACGAGCCAAAAGCACACGCCCTCCTCGGCGACAGTTCCGGCAATGACAAGACCGACGGGTGGTGCCTCGACACCGGCGCCACCCACCACATGACCAGGCGGCGGGAGTTCTTCTCCGAGCTCGACTCAGGCGTTCGAGGCACCGTCAAGTTCGGCGATGCCTCCGCCGTGAAGATCAAGGGCGTCGGCTCTGTCGTCTTCGTCGCCAAGACTGGCGAGCACCGGCTGCTCACCGGCGTCTACTACATCCCCGATCTGCGGAACTCCATCATCAGCTTGGGACAGCTGGATGAGAACGGCTCGCGTGTCGAGATCGAGCACGGGGTGCTGCGGATTTGGGATCTTCGACGCCGCCTCCTTGCCAAGGTAACCAGAGGCGCAAATCGACTCTACACTCTTCACGTGCAGGTGGCACAACCCCTCTGTCTCGCAGCTCATCGGGACGACGAGGCGTGGCAGTGGCACGAGCGCTTTGGGCACCTTCACTTCGAGGCCCTGAAGCGGCTCAGTGCCACGGAAATGGTGCGAGGCCTGCCGTGCCTTGACCATGTGGAGCAGCTCTGCGACGTCTGCGTGTTGACGAAGCAGAGGCGACTCCCCTTTCCCCAGCAGGCGAGTTTCCGAGCCAAGGAGAGGCTCGAGCTCGTGCACGGGGACTTGTGTGGCCCGGTGACACCGGCCACACCGGCAGGACGACGCTACTTCCTGCTGCTCGTCGACGACCTCTCCCGCTACATGTGGGTGATGGTCCTCGGCAGCAAGGGAGAGGCTGCGGACGCCATCAGGCGCACGCAGGCTGCTGCGGAGGCGGAGTGCGGCCGTAAGCTGCGCGTGCTGCGCACAGACAACGGCGGCGAATTCACGGCGGCTGAATTCGCGTCGTACTGCGCTGATGAGGGCATTCAACGCCACTACTCCGCGCCGTACAGCCCGCAGCAGAACGGCGTCGTCGAGCGGCGCAACCAGACAGTTGTGGGGATGGCTCGGGCCCTCCTCAAGCAGAGGGGGATGCCGGCTGTCTTCTGGGGAGAGGCGGTGGTGACGGCCGTCTACATCCTCAACCGCTCGCCTACCAAGGCGCTCGACGGCAGGACGCCGTACGAGGCTTGGCATGGGCGCAAGCCGACGGTCTCCCACTTGCGGGTCTTCGGCTCCCTCGCGTTCGCCAAGGAGCTTGGCCACATCGGTAAGCTCGACGACAGGAGCACTCCGGGAGTGTTCATCGGCTACGCGGAGGGCTCGAAGGCCTACCGCATCCTCGACCCTGACACACAGCGAGTCCGCATCTCGCGTGACGTTGTGTTCGACGAAGGGCGAGGCTGGACGTGGGACAAGGCGGTGGACGACGGTTCGACTTCGACTCTCAGGGACTTTGTTGTCGACTACGTCCACTTCGAGAGAGCCGGGGGAGCTAGCAGCTCGTCTTCACCGAGCTCGTCCACCTCGACACCTTGCTCGCCACCAGCTCCGGCGAGTGCTCCACCACCTTCGGCACCGGCTACGCCCCACTCTTCACCACCGGCTACTCCACGCTCTCCCGCACCGGCTCACCACTCTCCTGCACCGGCGGCCACACCACCGGAATCGGCCCCAACAGCTTCGGTCCACGACGAGCAGCGCACGGTGGAGTTCGCTACTCCGCTGTCTCACGACGAGGATCGCGTCGACGCCTACCACGACGACGAGCCTCTGCGCTATCGTACCATGGACAACATCCTCGGCGAGCTGCCCGTCCCTGGACTGGCGCAACACGACTTCGAGGCGGAGCTGCACTTGGCGTGCGACGACGGCGAGCCCCGCTCCTTCGCTGAGGCGGAGGGAGACGCGGCGTGGCGTGTCGCGATGAAGTAGGAGATGGACGCTGTCGAGCAGAACCGGACGTGGGAGCTGGCGGATCTTCCTGCCGGTCACCGCGCGATCACCCTTAAGTGGGTGTTCAAGCTGAAGCGGGATGAAGCCGGCGCCATCGTCAAGCACAAGGCTCGCTTGGTGGCACGAGGCTTCGTGCAGCAGGAGGGGGTCGACTTCGATGACGCCTTCGCACCCGTCGCGCGCATGGAGTCCGTTCGTCTTCTCCTCGCACTTGCAGCTCAGGAGGATTGGCGCGTCCATCACATGGACGTCAAGTCCGCCTTCCTCAACGGCGACTTGAAGGAGGAGGTCTACGTCCGTCAGCCGCCGGGATTCGTCATCCCCGGCAAGGTGGGCAAGGTTCTCCGCCTGCGCAAGGCCCTCTACGGCTTGCGGCAGGCACCACGAGCCTGGAACGCTAAGCTGGACTCCACCCTCAAGCAAATGGGGTTCCAGCAGAGCGCACACGAGGCTGCAGTCTACCGGCGGGGCAAAGGCGGCAACGCCCTGCTGGTGGGCGTCTACGTCGACGACTTGGTGATCACTGGCATCAAGGATGCGGAGGTTGCGGCATTCAAGGAAGAGATGAAGGCCACCTTCCAGATGAGTGACCTGGGGCCTCTCTCCTTCTACTTAGGGATCGAGGTGCACCAGGATGATTCCGGGATCACGCTTCGACAGACCGCCTACGCCAAGCGCGTCGTTGAGCTAGCTGGGCTCACCGACTGCAACCCAGCTCTCACTCCAATGGAGGAGAGGCTGAAGCTGAGCCGCGACAGCACGACGGAGGAGGTGGACGCTACGCAGTACCGGCGTCTTGTGGGGAGCCTTCGCTACCTCGCCCACACACGACCGGACTTGGCATTCTCCGTCGGCTACGTTAGTCGGTTCATGCAACGACCGACGACGGAGCATCAGCAGGCTGTGAAGAGGATCATCCGCTACGTTGCGGGGACTCTTGACCACGGCCTCCATTACCCGAGGTGTCCCGGCGCGGCACACTTTGTCAGGTACAGCGACAGCGACCACGCGGGCGACATCGACACCAGCAAGAGCACAAGCGGGATTCTCTTCTTCCTCGGCAAGTGTCTCGTTCACTGGCAGTCAGTCAAGCAGCAGGTGGTGGCCCTGTCCAGCTGTGAGGCCGAGTACATAGCGGCTTCCACCGCTTCGACTCAGGCACTCTGGCTCGCTCGACTGCTTGGTGATCTCCTCGGCAGGGACACTGAAGCAGTGGAGCTCAGGGTGGACAGCAAGTCCGCTCTAGCCCTGGCAAAGAACCCCGTTTTTCATGAACGGAGCAAGCACATCCGGGTGAAGTACCATTTCATCCGAGACTGCTTGGATGAAGGAAGCATCAAGGCAAGCTACATCAACACCACAGATCAGCTTGCGGATCTGCTCACCAAGCCTCTTGGAAGGATCAAGTTCCTTGAGCTCTGCTCCAAGATCAGGATGGTTCAACCCTCCCACAAGACGACGCACAAGACTTAGGGGGAGAATGATGAATAAGTCCCTGTACTGTGGTCTTTGTGGGGCTGTGGTAGTTTTTGTTTTTTGACTGCTTTAGGACAGCATATGCTTTTGCTTTAGGACAGCATCTGCTTTTAGGACAGCATCTGCTTTTAGGACAACATCTGCTTTTGGGACAGCATCTGCTTTAGGACAGCATATTGACCGCTTTAGGACAGCATCTAGGATAGCATCTTAGCATATGCTTGGCTGGTTCTCAGCCTATAAATATGTATCTCCAACCCCTCAGGTTGGTATGGCATTGTGTGAGCAATAAACAAAGAAGAAAATTGCCCCATCTCCTAGTGTCATCCTCTCCATGAGAGTAAGGATCTTGCTATCACCAACAGCAAGACTCCAGCGAGTAACACAGATAGCAAAAGCAAAGGAAGAAGCATTGAGTAGAAAAGAAATATTAGATAAGGTTGAAAGATGGATGTCTGCGTGTGAGGAAGAAAGCTGGCTTGAAGATTATAACCGGGTATGTTAATAATTGGTTTTAGCAAATCAAAAGTACTGCATATATTCTGTGATTATTTGAGTGATATTACCAAACTGTGCTGGTTTTAAAATAGCTTCTCACGCACAAATTAATTATCCTGCTGCAGGATGACAACAGATATAACTCAAGCCGAGGTGCCCATCTAAATCTCAAACGCGCAGAAAAAGCTCGTATTCCTGTTAACAAAATTCCAGGTACTTGTTTGAAAAACAACAGTGGATGCCTGTTGCTTTAGCTGTGAATAATTTTATGCCTTGGAAGATCTATTTATGTTCATGGGGCTTATTTTTAGCTATTCTGGTTACTTCTGGGTAAATTTATAGAGTACAGTTACTTTAATTCTGCTGGTCATACATTTTATTCTATTCATTGCTAATGCAATGAACGTTTTCATTCTAGCACTCGTTGAAACTCTGGTGGCCAAGACCAGGGCATGGGAAGAGAGTCGTGGTCTGTCCTTTATGTACGATGGTGTGCCTCTTCTAGCTATGTTGGATGAGTATGTCATGCTCAGGCAGGAAAGGGAAGAAGAGAAGAAAAGAATGCGGGTGAGTGCTACCTGATCTTTAAATACGGAAGCCACTGGTTCCTGAATATGGAATGCCTTTTGAAAATCTCTATTGCATTCTGTCAATATTTTGAAGTTACAGTATGCTGAATGTTTGTTGCAACCGGCATTTGGGTCATAGAATTGCATTCCTCTTTTGCGTTTGACTTTGGCATCAATTGCCGGTTTGCTACACGTAATAGTTCAATTCATTTGGATGGTTTGCTACACGTAATAGTTCAATTCATTTGGATGGTGTTGTGATACCTAATCATAGCTAGGGAAAACTGAAACTTGGGACAGTACATCGCCACTTCATGGAATGCCTAGATTGTTTCTATGTTTAGCATATGCTTCCGACTGCTGCTGGCGTAATATTAACTCTTCATTTTGTCTGGTACTTTGACATCCCAGGAACAAAAACGCTACATCGAGCAGCAACTGAACACTGATCATGAAGGGCCGTTTGGATCACGAGTGAGCCCCAATAGGCCAGTCAGTGCAAAGAAGGTACCTGGCCCGAAGTCCAACGGCGGCACCTCAAATGGCACTCCTCCGAATAGAAGACTATCAATCAGTGATCAACAGAACGGAGGCCATGCTGTCAGGTCTGGAGGGAAGGATAGCAAAAGAGACGCGGCGAAGACAGGATCTCCAGGGGGTGGAGCTGCAGCTGCTAGCCTGCTAAGGAAGACGCATCCTCCCACACTTCTGGCACAGATCCGGTTCCGAGTACACCATAATGGCATGATCTTTAACTTAATATGGTATATTAGATAAAAGGACATTTTCTGTTGTTTTCCATTGTTTTGTGGTAATATATATAGTTTTAAGTACATCTTAATTCTAGGCGTGGAGGGTTATATGCATCTTAATTCTAGGCGTGGAGGGTTATATTCAAGAAGATAGAAAAAATACAGAAGATCCATCTTAGATCGCAAAGCATGCTCCCAAACATGTAAACTAGAATGCATTAGGATTACCTGGTGATGTTTAAAATGTACTTACATGTACAACAGTTCACAATTTCCATATCAGACCTTCTTGCTTCTATTAGTTTGTTTATTAGCAGTACATGCCAATTGCCAATGTTATCCGTAATATACAGTTATACATAGATGCACAACAATTGCACAAATATTTCATTCACATGGAATGTTCAATTATTGATGTGTGGAACAGATGAATCCATTTTACTTTCTGATCTATAAGTCGACAAGTGTTCCTAGGTTGGATTGCTGGGCATGGCCAGATCATTTCAGAAGGAGCTTGATCAAATAGCTGAAAAAGCAGATACATCGAACCCAGCTGGGTTGAGCTATGTGCTCACAGGTAAACCAAATTATATATTCTGCTTCATTTTACTAACTCAAGAGTTATGGTGGTGTATGGTCTAAATATTTGGCGACGACATGATTATTCTTTAGTTTTTGTTATTGGCATTTGAATCCAGTATACTGCTTTATGTTATCTGCTTTTCCACTGTGTTGGCCTTCTGTTCTGAGATAGTTTGTCTCCTTTCATCTGGTTTGAGTAGCTGCTGAATGATTATGGGAGCTTCTCCTCCGTGGGTTGTTAGGAGGGATTGTTTTAATACTATGATGGACACAATATCTATCTCTGATGGAAATTGGGAGGTGGTTTTGGCCTACAGTCTAAAATCTACTACTTTGTTTTACAAGTTTTCTTTATTGGCAATGTCACATGTCTCCATATATAAAATGATACAGTCAAGTATGTGCTGTAAGCTGCATTATATTATGCATCACAATCCCTTCTGAAAGAAATTATAAAGATTTTTTTATTTTCTTAAGATTTTCGACCATTTTGCTAATGGCTTGAAATTACGCTAACTATTTGGTCCTTGGTATGTTGTTCTCCAGAGACAACATTGGCATTACTTCGGCATCCAGATTGCTGTATCTCAGCTTACTCATCTAGGGGTGAAAACGAGCCGAGCCGAGCCGGCTCGAGCTAAGCTCGGTCTGGCTCGGGTGAACAGTAGGCTCGGCTCGTTTCCGAAACGAGCTACGCGAGGGGCTCGGCTCGGCTCGAAATGAAGCTCGAGTCGGCTCGCGAGCCTGAACGAGCCAAAATGGCTCGAAGTTAACAGAGGCACAACAGAGCAGGCACATTCACCGAACGAGCCAAAATGGCTTGAAGTTAACCAAACGAGCCAAAATGGCTTGAAGTTAACCAAACAAGCCAAAATGGCTTGAACTTAGCCAAACGAGCCAAAATGGCTTGAATTTAGCCAAACAAGCCAAAATGGCTTGAACTTAATCAAACAAGCCAAAATGACTTGGAGGAGGGCGCACGGATGGAAGGACGTCGCCCTCGCGCGTGGGGACGATGGAGCTTGGGGAAGGACGGCAGCCGCCAGCCGAGCGCGTGGGGAAGGACGGAGATCGGGCGCGGGGGGACAGACGGCGGCCGCGCGCGGGTGGAAGGACGGCGATTGCTCGCGGGGAAAAGACGGCGGCCGCGCGTGGGGGAAGGACGGCGGGCGCACGCGGGGGAAAGACGACGTCGGTGGCCGAGCGTGGGGGAAGGACGGCGATCGGCCGATCGCCACGGCGGCCGCGCGAGCGACTGGGTTAGCGTTAGGGTTGGCCCGACCGAGTGACCGCACTCGCTTTCGAAATCGATCGATCGCACATTCGCACCGAACTTGCTTTCAACTGGTCCGACCGGGCAACTGGGGACTGGGCTGCTCCTACTCGTGGCCCAGCTCGCACGAGCCGACGAGTAGCTCGCGAGCGGCTCGAGCTTGGCTCATTTTTCCCCCGAGCTACAGACCGGGCTTGGCTCGGCTTGAAACTTCTCGAGCCCGAGCCGAGCCGGCTCGAGCTCGTTACGAGCCGAGCCGGCTCGCGAGCTTCAAGCCAATTGTCCAGCCCTATACTCATCAGTAAGCACACTTTGTCCTTCAATTTATATTTGTCAATTTATGCAGCAAATTGCAGTTTATCTCTTGCTTCCTTCCAAATGTATGATTACTGAACTAATGTAACATTAATCCTGCAGTAGAATGTTGTGCAGCTTTACTGTTCCTCCCGTAAAAGGAAAACAAAGTTTAAATTTGTATTTTCATTTCACCAGTAAAGGCAGCAGGACGATGAGCAGCAGGACGCCTCTTCTTTTCAGTTCCTACTAATTTGCCGTCTTAAGAAAAATCTCATCACAGTGTCATGCAAATAAATTGCCTACTGTACTGCAAATTTGGTTTGTGCTTCCATTGACCTGTACTGCAATGTGGATTACTGCAAATCATTTGAGCACCCTATTGCCGGATGCGCTACACTGTCTAGCCTACTTTTGCTTTTTCACTTACCCACAGTATATGTACTGTTTGTGTTATAGACAGAAGAAGAAGAAGAAGAATAAGTGAACATTGCCGATACTACAACTCAATAACTTGTCCTAATGGACCGGACAAAAGGAGGCCGACGTGTATTTGGAGATGTATCAAATAACATAATCACAGATGGAGACAAGTTTAAACAATGTGGGGATGGAGAAAGTCGTCGGTGGGTGAGTCCAATGATGTTGTCGCCTCCTCAAAGGATCAATCGTTATGTGACATTCATTATATGACAAAAATATTTGGTTATACAATATATGAGACGTGAATCTTAATGAATCTGATTGTTCGTTTTATTTTTTACAAATTTTATCTTGTTTTGTATTTTACTGTAGCGTTAGCACGGGCACACTACTAGTACTTTTAAGATGCTCAAATTGAACTAGATTTGTTTTTTGGATAAACCGTGGTCCATCCCTCATTTTTTACTAGTATTTTCTTTTTAAGTTTCATTGTTTCCTTACTCGTCTAAATCCTATATTCTTCTCAAATAGCAACAATCGAAAAAAACACCCTTAATATCAGTCGGTATAATAAGTACTGTAATAATTTGGAATTTCCGATCATTCCATAAAAAATTACTAGTTACCACTAGTTTGCTGAACCCTCGTGCTCATTGGACACTCGAATAGATATAGACTTATCTGAGCCGTAATTTAACTAAATAGGCACAAGCAAAATGACTGTTTTTTGTCCCCACCTGAACAGGTTTTAACTTCTTTACCTCCACCATTGTGTAACTTTAAATTCAGCAAATAAAAGAAGATGTCAAAACACACGTTAAGACGGAGACTTGGCAGGACAGAACAGCAGCGATTCATGGCGCCTGGGTAGAAAAAGTGCAGCCAGTGGGGAAAAAAACAGCCCAAGAGTTCGCACCAATGATATGTGAGCGTTAAATTGTGCCTTTGGATAGACCAAGACAAGCAATGTATGATTCGTTCTTTTATCTGATCAGCACAACCCTTTTATCCTTAACTTCTTTACCTCCACCATTGTGTAGCGATCGGCAGAGGCATCGGTCCACGCGTTCTTCGGCAGAGGAGCACGTGAAGGAGCGAGGCAGCAGCGCAAAGAAAAATTCGGCACGGAACCCGAGGCCGAGAATAAGAAAACCGAGGAGCAGCAGCTTCATTGGCCATCAGTTCCCGACTCCATGATAAGCTTGCTCTCCTCCTGGCCTCGGTGCACGCACTAGTAGCTCGTTCTCTCATAGCGTGAAGAGCTTTGTTTTGAGCGTGAAGAGAGAGGCGATCGATCGATGGCGGAGACGGTGCTGAGCATGGCGAGGTCGCTGGTGGGGAGCGCCGTCAGCAAGGCGGCCTCCGCCGCCGCCGACGAGATGAGCTTGCTGATGGGCGTCCAGAAGGAGATCTGGTATGTGTGCAGTTTGTTCAAGTCATACACCAAATACAACAGCTAGCTAGGAAGTCGAGAATAGGTTTGTCATGCTTCGTGCATAGCCGATCTAAAATCAGCAACGACACTGTTGAAATATAAGTGAATCGCCTATCTTTTCTTAAGCATGAAACGTGTGCAGTTACTGACTTCCCGCTGCTACGTTTGTTCAAGTCATACACTAAATACAACAGCTTGCTAGGAAGTTGAAAATCGGTTTGTCATTGTCATGCTTTGTGCATGCCCGATCCGAAATCAGCAACGGCACAACCCACTGAAGTAAATAACAACGCATAGTAGCAGACTGGCTGCTTTTTTTTAGGCCCTCCATTTTTTCTGATGAGAGGGTCGTATTCCTTATCTCATTGTCGGAAATATTCATAATCTTTTTAATCATAATGACAAACTACGAACAAAACTGAACTAAAAAAAAGTTTGGGGAGTCCATAAAACATCAGAACTTTATGCTTTCTTCACGGCAGCAAAGGTGTGTCAGGGCTACATGTTTCTTCCCTCCCAATTCTAACCTGGAACTGAGGACAGCAGCCTCATTTTCTGTTTAAACTTCAAATTAGGGAACACCGGTTGGATCTATGAATGCTTGAAACATACACAAAAGTTTTACTTAATAGTTACCATTATATGATTCCATACATGACAATCTGTTCATTGAGGTGGCAAAATTTCCCATGCACAGTTGCAAGCCACGGAGCTGTAGAATGGCACTGGGTGGTGTCCTAAACTTTTTTAGCCTTTGGTTCACAGGTTCATCAAAGACGAGCTAAAGACGATGCAAGCATTCCTGATAGCCCCTGAAGTAACGAATAAGAAAGATAAACTAGTGAAGGTCTGGGCAGAGCAAGTACGGGAATTGTCCTACGACATTGAAGATTGCCTTGATGAATTTATGGTGCATGTGGGAAGCAAACGCCTGTCACAGCAGTTGATGAAGCTCAAAGATCGCCATCGGATCGCCATCCAGATTCGCAACCTCAAATCAAGAGTTGAAGAAGTGAGCAGCAGAAACACACGCTACAACTTGATCAAGACGGAGGCCTCCAGCACCACTGACGAGATGGATTCCTACATGGAAGATGTTCGCAATCACTCGGCTAGCAACATCAACGAAGCTGAACTTGTGGGGTTCTCCAAACCCAAAGAAGAGTTGCTTAATCTTATAGATGTCCATGCTAAGAATGGCCCTGCTCGGGTGGTATGCGTGGTCGGCATGGGCGGTCTAGGTAAGAGTATGATCAGAGGTCTTTTCGGTGATGAAGCATTGAAGAAGCGTTTGAAGGAACTTGAAGGGAAGGCGGGGATAGATGACATCGCCAGCTACCTCAGGGAAGAGCTAAATGAGAAGAGGTACGTTGTTGTTCTTGATGACTTGTGGAGCATAGATGCGTGGAAGTGGATCAAAGGTATTGCTTTTCCTAGCAATAACATCAAAGGTAGCCGGATAATAGTAACAACACGAGATGTTGGCTTAGCTGAGCAATGCACATCTGGGTCACTTATTTACCACCTTAAACCCCTACAAGAACATGATGCCAAAGATTTGCTGCTAAGAAAGACGAACGCAAGAAATGAAGACATGGAAAATGGCGAGAACATGAGCAACATAGTTACTAAAATAGTAAAGAAGTGTGGCTGTTTACCTCTGGCGATACTCACAATAGGAGGTGTGCTTGCCACCAAAAAAGTAACAGAGTGGGGAAATTTTTATAAGCAGCTACCCTCGGAGCTCGAGAGCAACCCAGGCCTCGAAGCAATGAGGAGGATGGTGACCCTAAGCTACAACTACTTACCGTCTCATCTTAAGCCATGCTTTTTATACCTAAGCATATTTCCTGAGGATTTTGAAATTCAAAGGAAGCGTCTGGTAGGTAGATGGATAGCAGAGGGGTTCGTTAAAGCTAGGGCTGGTATGACTATTGAAGATGTCGGAATATGTTACTTCAATGAGCTTGCCAACCGAAGTATGATTCAACCATCAAAAGTGAGTATAGAAGGAGCCTCCAAGAGTTGTCGAGTTCATGATATCATGCGTGACATCATAGTTTCAATTTCTAGAGAGGAAAATTTTGTGTTCTTGACTGGGGACATTGGCACTGATGTAGTGCAGGAGAAAAATTATATGCGGCGGTGCCGCACTATGCAGCTCGTGCGACACCGCTTGTGCACTACGCAGCTGCGGCTGCTGCGGCTCGTTGGGATCGGCGGCTGCGGCTCGTTGGAATCGTTGGATACACGGCGGCAGCACAGGCGGTGTGCGGCACCGCCGCATAGAATTTTTTTTCCGCCATATAGCATTCCATGGGAGTAAGCCCGCAAAGACAAGCTTTGATTGGAGCATTATTCGATCATTAACTGTGTTTGGTGAGAGACCCAATGAACTTGCGCCTTCACTTTGTTCACCCCAATTGAGGATGCTACGGGTCTTAGATCTAAAGGATGCACAATTTAGCATCACACAGAAAGATATCAGCAATATAGCATTGTTGCGTCACTTGAAATACTTGAGAGTTAATGCCTCTTCATATATTTATTCACTTCCAAGATCTATTGGGAAATTGCAAGGTTTACAGACTTTGGACTTGGATGGGACATATATTGCAGAACTACCAACCGAGATTAGCAAACTTCACGGGCTCCATAGCCTCCGTTGTAGTAGGACACCATATTATTCATATTTTGATCTACGTCGCCCTAAAATGTGCTTGTCAAACACAATGTGCTTGCCCCTGATATTCACACCTTTAGTTGATCCTTACACTCGAGTGGAAGGAATCGCTGAGTTGCACATGGCCACCTCTAGCTGTTGGTCTAAAACAGTCGGTGTGAAGGTACCGAAAGGAATCGGTAGCTTGAGGGAGTTACAGAGACTAGAGGTTGTTGACATCAAGCGAACTAGTAGCAAAGCAATTGAAGAGTTAGGGGAGCTTACACAGCTAAGAAAATTAAGTGTGACAACACAAGGGGCCAGCAAGCAAAAACACAAGATACTTTGTGAAGCCATTCAAAAGCTCTCTTCCCTCCAATCTCTTCTTGTGGATGCCAGAACACTCGAGTGGATGAATTCTGTTTCCTCCCCTCCTCCCCTCCTGAGGACCCTCGAACTGTATGGATATCTTGGAGAGATGCCCGACTTAATTGGGAGTCTCACGCAGTTAGTGAAGCTTTCCTTATGGCACAGCCAACTAAATGAAGGTAGTAAAACCATGGAGATACTTGGGGCGCCGCCCAACCTCATGCTCCTTTTTCTTTCTTGGAAAGCTTATGTTGGGGAGAAACTAGTGTTCCGAGAGGGAGCATTCCCAAATCTCAGGAAACTATATATTTGGAGTCTGGAGCAACTAAGAGAGGTGAGATTTGAGGAGGGCGCCCTGCCTCTGATGGAAGAGATAGAAATCCGCTATTGCAGGTTGGAATCAGGGATTATTGGTATCAAGCACCTTCCAAGGCTCAAGGAGATTTCACTTTGTTACGAAGGTAAAGTGGCGAAGCTTGGTACGCTGCAAGAGGAAGTGGACGCACACCCCAATCATCCCATATTGCGAATGGAGAAGAACCGAAGCCTCCATGACCTGGGGGATGTACAAGGATTCGAAGAAGTAGCAGTGGAAGCAACGGAATCCCTTGCTGAGCCTACGGGAGAGAGCTCGCAAGTGACCACATTGACGATGGACAACAGGTCAGTCTTGCACGGCAGCTACTATCCTTTTCGTTCACGTAGTAGTTGTTATCAATTGGGATGTTTTGCACTCACAATCCCTCTCTCTTGCTGTCTCTAGTTAAACCCAACCGCGAAGATGCGTTCTGATGCTGCTCGTCGCTAGCTGATGATCGGTTGCTCCTGTTGCTTACCTCTGAGTCTCCTGTTGCTCAAATCTCCCTGCCTGTTTTAATTCCATCTGATTTCTCGCAATGTACTGCACGCTTGTAGCACCACTATTGCAACGAGCAGCTTAATTCGTTGTTTGATTTGGATGCTTAGTTGCGGTTCGTGATTAGCATGGTTAGTTTCAGTTTGTGATTGGGAATGCCTAGTTGTAGTGGTTGTAATTTTGTAGGACCGAAGAACAGGGGGGTGAATGTCGCTCGCTTCAAAGTCGCCCCCGAGAAATCGAACACCGATTTTTCAGAAAGATGCAAAACACAGCACCTCACAAAAAATGAAAATTAATTTCTTTGAATTTTGGAACGCATGCGACACCGACAAAATCAGCATAAATCAGAGAATAACCAGTAAAAATTTCAGCTGAAAATAATGCTGTTTGAATCGCATGCAAAATTGATGAAAATCAGCCACCAGGAAAAAGAAAAGCAACTAAACCATGCTCCCCTTGCCATCCAGCGAACAGAGCAAACAAGCAAATTTTTTTTTCTTTTGCTTGGCCGAAAGACAGTTCAAGCTGCAGAGTGAAGATTTTTCACTAAAACTTCAGAGGAAGCTCAAATCCAAGAGAATGAGAAAGGAACTTCTTTTCTTCTCAGACAAAAACACCAAGGGTTCTTTTCTTCTCAGACAAAAACACCAAGGGCACAAACTAAATATAAAGGGGGCTCCAAACAACACAAGAAATCAACCAAAACTCAAGAAATTCAGAGTTGAACTAAGAACTGAAAAGTTACAGAGACTTTACCAAAATCCAAATTACTCCATGGTCTTAAGTCTATTGCACACGAGATTTTGCAGGTATGTTAGCAATAGCATAAGGACTACTCAGACCAAAAATCGAGTCAATCCCTCAAGGGAATCAATATCTGGACAAAAACCCTAGAAATGGAGAATGAAGAACAGGGACAACTCAAAACTCCAAAATTCTCAATAATCCCAAGTCCTTTGGCCTTGAGGCTCTAGGGATAGCTACTTAATAGCCACAAGAGTCTAGATATCAATTTCCAAGCCATCATATGAGAGGAATCAAGAACAACTTCAAAAATCCTAGAGAGTAAAATATGAACAGAGGAGGCCAGGAAATAAAAACTGAGATTAAACAAAGTTGGCTCTTTGGGAAATCGATCAAATGATCTTGTGGCACTAACCTATCACAGAGCAACCCATTTTGGCCAATCCCAGCAGGCAAGAACTCAAAACCAAGAAATCAAGAAATCTCCAAAAGGGGCATCGATGAACAGAAATAACAGAGAGCTCAAATACGAAACAAACACCATCTCATATTGATCTAGAGGAAGAGAGATACATGATTGACACAAGAGGAATGATTACAAGCTTTCATCTCATCCTCTCCCACTCTCAAACCTCAAGAACACACCCATACATGCTTGAGGAGGGATGAACACACTCTGGAAAGCTACGAAGGGGGCAAGCAGGGAGCACACCTCTGCCTCCACCAACAAACCTCAACTACTAAAGCCTAAAGCCAAAACAACCACTAAAGACTCTTTTGACTCTAGCAAACCCTAATTCCCTTTCAAGTGCTCAAGTGGGCATGCAGCCCTTCCATCCTTTATATAGCCTCCGACTAACGGGTTTCCACCCCGTTACGCCCGCTAAGTCCAACGGAGCCCGCTCCCGCTTGTGCAGCCACGCGAATTTCCCGATTCGCCCCTCGTGCACCTTCCGGGAAGCTTCCGCGCTCCTTGCCTCGCACGCCTCGCAACCACCTCGAGTCCACGTCGTCTTCGACACATCCTGACCGTTCTGACCTCAGCGCCACCTGCGCCTAGTCCGGTCCACCGTGTCTCGCCACGACTCCGCCTCGACGTCCTGCAGCCACACAGACAAGAAACACGTCAAATAGCACCGCTCGATACATGAAACCTTAAATACCATCACACTTACCACAGATGAAGTCCAAACCTGTCGAAACCAAGAATAGGCGTCCTAAACCCATACGACCAAGTTTGACCAAAGTCCGACCGAGCCCATTGCACCACGCAACGACATGGTCCGACCAAACAATCCAAACTCGACTATCCTAAACCTTTGTCAATTACTCATCACTCACATGGAGTCACGACCACATGGTCTCTCAAATTTGTTCTTTGTGCTCACCAAGTGATCGTCATAATGCTTGTAAGAGGTTGTGTTTTTTCTGGCTTGGCAAAATCAGTTTTCCAGTATGTTTCACTACTAGCTTAAAATTTTGATGCCATCCGCGTCGGAGTTGATGCAGTGTGATGATAGATTTAAATTTTAGTCTCTTCATGTTGACTCCATTTATTTCCACAACAAATACAGATTCCTCCAGAGAAGCAGATACAAGACATGTCACCAGAAGGTATGCGTTGTCTTTAACTAATACCATGTCGATGAAGCAAATGATAATAATAATTTTCTTATCAATTGCTACAACATATTATGTTTTCATACTTAAAAAACCAGTTTTTTTGGTATTCTTCAGCTTATGATAAGTTTGAGTACATGAATGGTGCTTTATGGATTGGTGTATGAAGTGCTACTAGTTTTGATGAATTGCGGTTGCTGTAAGATACCGTTTCTTTCATAAGTATGTTGTCTGCTGTATATAGGCCATCTGAGGGTCCAATACACGTGGACACTTTACCTAAACTAGTCCAATTAGGGGTGGCCGGCCCATGGTTCCAAATACCGGCGGTAACCGGCCGGTTACCGCCGGTAACCGGTTTTACCGGTGCCGACCGGGAGAAAAAAAACCGTCGGTTTTTTATTTAATTCAAATTTAAACTTTTGAATGTAAAAATTGATTTCCCTAATGATATTTACATTATTAACACTAATAAATTGATTTCCTGCATGTATTGCATGGAGATTTAAAGCTGCGCATGCATGGAGATTTAAAGCTGCGCATGCATGGAGATTTAAAGGCATGCATGGAGATTTAAAGCTGCGCATGCATGCACGGGACTCCAAGAGACAAGGCATGCGCAGCACTTAAGCAATGCATGAATACTAATAGACTACATGCACACAGGATTAATTGCTAACAGCAGCAGCGGCAGCTTTTTCCATACTCATTTCGGCCCTGTTTGGCACAGCTTCACCAACAGCTTCATGAGCTGTTTTTTGCCAAACACCCTTTTTGCAAATAGCTTCACCCATGAAGCTCCTTTTTTTGTGCTCTCACAAAGGAATAGGGAGAGGTGAAGCTGAAAAAAGTAGCTTTTCACAGCTCTCTCCCTCAGGCCCATATTCCAAGGAAGCGAATGCCCCTCTAGTTCACAAAAATTTACACGTATTTGCCACTCTCTCCCTCAGGCGTACGCACCGCTCAGTTCACAAAAATCCCGTTCACTTTTTTCTTTCGCGTACGCACCGCTCTCTCCCGTTCACGTATTTTAATTTTTTATTTTTTTATTATTTTAATTTTTTAATTCATACTCATTCAAATATATTATTTTTTTAATTCATATGACCATATACAAATATACAACTCCAAATGTTAGAACAAGTCAGGTAGACAGGGGCATCTTGGACAATTGACCTCTCTCAGCCATGCATGAAGCTGTTGGTGAAGCTGTTTTGCCAAACAGTTTTCTAAAACAGCTTTAGCTTCACCGGTGAAGCTGCTCGTGAAGCTGAATCTAAAAAAAACAGCTTCACTAGTGAAGCTGAGCTGTGCCAAACGGGGCCTTCAATACTCATTCCACCGGTTTTCTCACCGGTAAAACCGGCAACCGGGCCGGTTACCGGTCTCCTCCCGCCCCGCCAAAAAAACCCATTTGCCAAATTTCATCCGGTTTGAACCCGGGATTTCCGGTAACCGGCCGGTTACCGGTACCGTCCGGCGGCCAGGATTCGCCCCGATACCAGTTTTTTTATCCTTGGGCCGGCCCACGAGTCCCATTAACAATTACCGTTTTGTAATTTGAAGTAGCCATTTGTTGCCAAACTTCACAGAGAATTATAATTGGTGTCAGGCCGGGACAAGCTGGAGCATCCCATGATCAACGATGCAATGTGACTGATGGGGGAACAGCCTGATTGGTTCAAAACCATACGCTTTTGCTGAAGATTTACTTGCGGGGAGCCACATAAGAAAAAGGTAAAAACATGGAAGATTTATTCCAATGTAAATATTTCATATCTACGAGCTGCAGCAACTCTGATAGATAAGAAGATTTGAGCAGCGTACCTCTCAAGGGGAAGTGAACGTTCAACCATCCCGTGTTGTGAATGGAGGAAGGCTGAACCGAGACCACGATGGCACGATGTCGGGGACACTGAATGATCTGAAGTGAATCTAGCAGTTGCGGAATGTCCTTTTGGGCCAAGAGAGTCCGTTATGCCCTCAACAATCCATGCACATCTGAAGTGTGAACTCTGAAGGAATCATATTGCTAACAGGTCAGTTCTGCGCAGTAACAGCTTCTGCTTGTAGTTATCATGTCAGATGTTCTATTAGTGCGAACCGTCCATTGTGTGTTGATCCAAGGGTTACTATTCTGTTACCCCATTGGAGGTGACAGGTACTTCTGTCAATTAATACATAGTAAATAAGGAAACAAATAATATTTTTGCACCTGCTATAAAAGCATGGATGTCAATAAGGCAAATATTTAGTGAAATAATCTCACCTGCTATATTTTATAAATTTGAATTGCACTGTGCAAAGTTATTTCTTTATTTTTAACACCGTATTGATCTCACTAAGCATTTTGAATTCTAAATATAATAAAAGATCAAAATCTGCCAGTAAAATTTAAAATTTGGTATTGAATTTTAAATATTCAGACTATAAAGCAAATATATGTCATTTTCTACTTTCAATTTATAATAGAAATTTTGGATTAATTCGGATATTTGAATAATATTTAATTTCTGTTTCACATAATAGAAGTTTGAGACTTCAAATTAGAATTGTTTCTTTGTTTCAAGTACAGAATTTGTTTTTCGATACATTTCATTTTTACTCTGACTATTACGGAACTTCTATGTTTGGTTTAAATACTGAAATATAAAGTTTTGTGAATCCCCTTGATTTCCTAGACTGCATGCATGATTAAGTTTAGGAAGGATAACAATGTGCATTGTTGCTTTCCTCTTTTGGCTGTGATGAATTAGTTGGGAGGATACGGTATAATTTTTATTAGGCCAAGGTTGTCACGGCACTTCGGCAAGTTGCGGTGAGATCGGGGTGCCTGGACACTTGGTCGACTAAGTGTCCGCCATGACGACAATTAGACGATAGTAATAAATACAAGTAATAACTTATATGACCAAAATGTCAATCATAATTTACAACAGTCAATGGTTCCTGTAACTTGTAATATACTTTGTCCTCACCCTCTCCATAGAAAAAAATGAGCACAATAGCTGCAACTGGTAATAGTGTCTCGCAACGCTCTAAGCCTCCAACACAGACACACAATCTCGCAACGCTCCAATAGACTCCACTCTCTCCCTCTCTGCGTCTCTCTCTCTCTCTCATCATGACCAGAGGAGAGGAAGCCGACCGGAAAAGGTGCTGGCGGCGACCAAATCCAGGCGGTATAGGCTATATCCAGTAGTGGTAAGGCTCGATGACGGCGGATCCAGTGGTGACGAGGCCGACAACGGAGAGGGCCGACATGGAGATGGAGCCCAACATGGGGGCCGCCGCAGCGCGGCTCAGGAAGAGCGCCGGATGAGGCAACGGTAGCACGGAAAGAGGCGACCGGCTCCAGATCTGAGCTGACGGGATCCGACGGCCTGGAGACTGTGGCCATATCGGCGCGGGGAGAGCCAGAGGCGGCTGAATCTAGCCTGGAGGTGGTCACCTAACTCCTCAGCCTGAGCGACGAGCCTTAGCATCCCCCTCCAGCCACCAAGAGGACTTGGTGTCGTCTAGGCGGTGACAACCATGTATTAGGCAAAACAAACCCGTTATAATCAATGGTTAGAATAGAAGCCGGGGACCAACCTTGGTGGGGGGAGGGGGGGTTAGACGGTGTACCTTAAAAGAGCTCATTCTATAATAGAAGCCGGGGACCAACCTCCCCTACTTAAAAAAAGGATGTTCTATACTTTCAATTCCTGGTATTGTTTTGGGCTTGTTAATCTCAAAGCGAATACATTTGCTGATTCTGCTTATTTCTAATTGATTCAGGCCCTGTTTGGCAGGGCTCCTCTTCACAAGTGGAGCTGTTTTTTTTAGCTTCACAAGTGGAGCCAAGTGAAGCTACTTTTTTCAGCTCCTTAGGTGGAGCTATTTTTGTCTCAGCAGATTTTAAGTAGCTCCTTGGGTGGAGCTATTTTGCTTTACCCCGTTTGGCACAAAACAGCTCCAAACAGCTCCAAACAGCTCCAAGGAGCTGGTGGTGGAGCTGTGCCAAACGGGGCCTCACTCTCTTTACTTCATCGATTTTCTCTTCTCAGGAAGATTGTTTCACATCTCAGTTGAATGAAATAAACTCATGCTCTGTAAGTATTCATCTGGGGAGGACATTTGAAAGATCCAATCGAGTACATAAGATTCATTACCATGCTGCTTTGTTCATCCCGCTATCTACAAATGCAAGAAGTGTCCTTAAACGGTCCAGATGTTTGTTCAGTGTTTTGGTACAAATGAACTTCTCTGGTAGGTACGTCATTTTATTGCAACCCTTTCAATGTTAGACAATTTAGTGGACTGAAGACATTTGCAAAATGCAGTGATGATGACACCTGCGCAATCTTTCAGGCAGAATGGCTGGATGAAGCTTGATATTGACACTGCAATCTTTGCCAGCTCAGGCAGAATTGGAGTCGGTGCCGCCATCAGAGATCTTAATTCGCAACGGCCAATTTGCTGTGGCTTTGATGTGCTATATGGATCACATCCTCATCCCGTGACACCAAGCTAGCAGAACTCTCCGTGATCATCGAACTAGCGGAGTTCGCAGTTGCGTTCAGCTTTCCAAATGTGCTGGTGGCCTCGGATATGCTGCAAAGTGAAGTGGAGGTACAACCCAATGTTTCAATGTTGCGAATAACAGATGTGCGACACGATCTGGGGGACATCAGTGGAAGGGAGGCGATGGAGCATGCTACAACGTCATTTCCAGGGCTTAGACCGAGTTTACAAGTCAGACTTGCTGGCCCTGATTCCCTCGACTAGATGACGACGATCATTTCTTGGACAACACCATGGATCAACTTGATGACAGCCAAAAAAGAAAAATCTCTTGCAACGCTGTTCTCCGAGGAAACAAACAGGGTTTAGGGCCTGTTTGGTTCATGACCAGAAGTTGCATAGCCACAAGTTAGGCGTGCCACAGTTTTTAGGTAGCTGTTTGGTTCACTGACGTAACTGTGGTATGCCACACTTTCTTAGCACCCGGCCCCACACGTCATAGACTCAGTTTCTTGTCAAATTTTGCCACAAGTGTGGCTTCGATTTTGTTAGCCACACTTTATGTGGCAGCCACATATTGCCTAAGCTTAGACATAGCAAGCTTAGGCACCAACCAAACAGGCCCTTAGTAGCCAACAAGTTGGCTTTGCTTGAAGCAAACAAAACATCACTACTACTCTTGGCCCCCTGTGGCAGCTTAATTTTACACGTGGTCCAGTGTGGCAGGCTTTTCCGTTTTTTGGCTCCCTGAGCGCGAGAGGGCTGGCACGGTCGTACGCCGCGCGAGGAAGGGTGGCGCGTCCGGGCGCCGCGCGGGGAGGGTGGCACGGCCCCGGGCCACGCGAAGTCGCTGTGGGGAAAAAGTTTTAAAGAAAAGAAATTACACTAATTTTGCAAAAAAAACAATTAGAAAAATATTTTTTAGAGATTTTTAGGTATAGAAAATCAGCTGGAGAAAATAAAAATTATTTGTGGAGGGCTGTAGCACGAAAGTTTTGAAATAATTTTAATTTTGTTCGAAATGACAGTAACATATATTTGTTGAACCGGTCGGCGATATGTCGACAAGTCACGCACTAGTTCACCGATTTAAAATAATAAATAAAATTTAGATTGATCCGATGGAAATGATTATAGGGGGTAAATAGCAATTTTTGTATGTAATATATCGACAAGTCACACACCAATTCAACGATTTAAAATAATAAAGAAAATTTAGATTGATCCGATGGAAATGATTATAGGGGGGTAAATAGCAATTTTTGTATGCGATATGTCGACAAGTCGGGCACCAGTTCACCGATTTAAAATAATAAAGGAAATTTAGATTGATCCGATGGAAATGATTATAAGGGGTAAATAGCAATTTTTGTATGTAATACATGTAGCAAATATTATTTGTAGGTTGTTATTTTTTTGGAAATAAAAGGGGAGACAAGGTAGGTTAATTCATTTGTGATTTTTGTAGATTCTTAAGGGTACGGCATCTGTCATACTCGCAATAACATATTGTGATTGTCGTATGTTGTTGTAGTACGATAAATTTATGGAGAATTGTTTGCAGATGATTGAGGTGTCAATGATTTGTAAGTACGAAGGTAAGTGGTATTGTGATGCAACAGAGAATTTATGCATGGAGGAGTACTTTGGATAAATGATGTAGCGATAACAACACGACAGTTCATTTGAGAAGGGGGTTACATGCCATGCAGGAGCGAAGGGTGGTACACGCATGCTTTTAAGGAATTAGAAATACATATAACATATGGACGAAAAGGTCGAACTACTGCGTTGACCGCGGTCATTTGCTCTTTCTCGTGAGGTCGGCGTTGTAGTCCTCATCGGTTGCCCTCGTTTCCTATAAACAGATGACACACGAGAGGATGGAAGAGCGGATGCGCGGCTTGTCGACGTGTCATCGATCAGTTCAACGAAGATACATTACTGTCATTTCAAACAAAATTAAAATTATTTTCCAAAATTTTGTGTTACAGCCCTCCACAAATAATGTTTATTTTCTCCGGCTGATTTTCTTTACCTAACAATCTCTAAAAAAAATATTTGTGCAATTGTTTTTTTGCATAATTGGCGTAATTTCTTTCCTTCAAAATTTTTCCCCATGGCGACGTCGCGCGGCCTGGGGCTGCGCCACCCTCCTCGCGCGCCGTCTGGGAGCCAAAACGGAAAAGCCTGCCACACGGGCCACGTCTGGATTTCAGCTGCCACAGGGGGCCAAAAGGGGCTTGAATTCGCACCTGCTTATCTCGACTCGAATTCCCTGAGGCCATCGGTATTTGGTAGGCTGCAAAACAATACGTACGATGCCATCTCCGCACCATCGGTGGACTGGTCTATTTGGTAGGCTAGCAATTAGCAATATATCCACTCCATTGTTTTAATCAAGTGCTGCTGTGAAGCTTCGGTTCTTTTGGGCGTGAAGCGAGAGAGGAAGAGGGAGAGACGGTGGTGACTGGTGAGCATGGCGCCGGTCCCTGGTGGGGTGCGGCAGCAGCCATTCAGCAAGGCTATCGTCGCCGCCGCCGAGGAGATGAGCCTGCTGAGGAACGTATCGACCGAGATCTGGTATGTACCGCTGGAGCTCTAAATTTAGCATACCTCCATGACAAATTTCAAGTTCGAATTTAGGTAGTGCTCTAATCGGCCTATAAGTTCTGGTTTTTAGCTTTTTTTAATACTGTAGCGGTTGAAAATATACTGTAACGGTTGTTAATTTTTTCTACATAATTAAATTTAAAAAAATAAAAATCTTTATGCCATCTTGAATAATGCAAAGGAATAAGAGGAACAAAAAAGAAAAAGCCAAAAAAGACGAAATTAAGAAGTCGATGCGTTACAGAAGCTAGGAGCAGAAGCCGTTTAGAGCAGAGCTTAAGTGTTGCATTCCACACTAAAGTTTTTGAATGAATGAAATCTGGAGCTTTACTTCAAAAAAAAGTTCAAAATTAATTTGTATTAGGGAAATAAAAAAGAATGGAAAATCTGACAAATTGTAAATTAAAACAAAATTGAAAAAGATAAAGGCAAAAGGCACTGCACAACCCAAAATTATCCTTTTGGTTGGTCTCAGCTGTATTTCAATTTAAACTTCAAATTTGAAAGCAATCGAATTCTCTATTTTGCGGTTACCCGCACTAGGCTAATCTCGCAGACGAGATCGAGGCGATGACACGTGTCCCACCGCGCGCTGTGATTGTAAAACGCGGCCATCGCTTTGTCGAGCTCGAGCCCTTCCCTCGCTAGCTCACCCTCTCTCTTGAGTTGATTTTTCTCGGGATAGAGATGATTTTTTAAAAAAATCTAGTTGAAAATTTTCCGATTTGAAAGTTTCTGGTTGAATTTTTCAAAATCGAGTTGAATTTTTCACTTTTTGTGTAAGAACTGTGAGGAATGGGGAAGAGAAGGGGGTGGAGTGGTGGGATGCCTCCACGCGGTGCATCCGTGAGATGCAGTTGGTAAGGTCAACCTCAAATTAGCAGTTCCCATAAAACAATTTTGAAGAGGGGATGGAGGAAGAATAATCACTTGGCAAACATACATTTCGCGCTCTTTGGAGTGGTAAAAGATGAATTACATCTTGTACAGTGGCAATTGATGAACGCCACTATTTGGAGGGCAAAAATCTAAAAGCTCCTTATATTTAAACTAAGGAACTAATGATGTATAGCTAATTTTTCCTGAAGAAAAAGTGAGTTGCACCGCACATATTTTAATAAAATATTCTCAGACCCTGGTGATGGATGACCGCACTTTACAAGGCAAATATTAGTTTCATGATCAAGTCAGTTTAACACGGCAAGCTTCAGAATAACATTGAATACTGAGTAGGTCTAGAACAAGTTCCCAAAGCTAGCACTGGTGATGGAATGCAAAAGAAAAGAGAACCACTATATAAAGCCCTCCTCCTACCTCTTTTGGACGCACCATATCACAAAAGCTGTCGGCTCACTCTGGGTGTCAGGTTTTAGGCTTTCAATTTCCTGGATTAGAAAAGACCCCAGAGTGTGGCCGAGTAAGTGAAACCTGATTTTCCACGGTTTTCTAGATTGCTCGTTAACTTTAGCGATATGATATCAGACAGGTGTCGGACCCCAAGTTTACCAATCTGAAATCCTCTGTGATAACACTGCATTATTCCCTGGATCGGTAGATAATGCTCACAGATACAATGCTGCATCATTTCATACACGACAAAACCATATATTACAATACCAGAGTTTAAATAAACCGCATCGGGTCGAGTTTACAACAGAGCCGTCAGGCCAAATGTCTTACAATACATAAAGAGCGGAAGCGAAAACGTACATAAGCGTAGGGGCACAACTCGCCACAGGCAAACGACTGGGTCAACCTGAGTACTACCGCTATTAATCAGGGACCTGACTAATAACAGAAGCACTCACCAAAACTAGCCTGGTCAACTGGACTGAGACGAGAGGCAGGACTACCGAAGCCTATTCTAATATTCGCCATCTTCATTGCCTTCAGCGTCCTGATCCTCGTGGTAGACATAGTGCGCTTGATTCACAGCTTCTGAAAAGGGGGTTAAGAGCGAGAATGAGCACAAACAACCGTGCTCCGCGAGCCAACACACAGAATGCATATAAATATAGATGCAAGGCTAAACAAGGATGGCTCGGGTTCTTTTATTTGCTTAAATGCGACTTTTGGAATAATCATAATTAAAATTCCTATAACTTAGCATTTTACAAATCATGCTTTAAGGAGTTTGAAATTGTGCAGTAATCATAGCGGGGTAGGTTCCATCCACCAATTTCATGGTTCCATCCACCAATGCTTAATTTTGAGTAACAGGTTACTTCCACCTTATTATCAGCACTGGAGTACATCCCTCCAGGAAAAATTACCAAAGTCAGGTTACATCCGCCTGACGATTTTCTTATTCCCAACCTCAAAAGTTTTGAAATAGAATTAACTCGAGTGAGTTCCCATGTCCGCCCTTGACCGTGGGCACGGCTATTCGAACAGTTTTACACTCTGCAGAGGTTGTACACTTTCACCACAAGAGATGAATTATCCTAATAGCCAACATGCTTCCTCAGGCATGAGACCCAGATAATTTATCACAAAGCCTTTACCTTACTCCGATCTAGCCAGACATCACCCGTTGAGGTTTCACCGCTGAAGGGTTACATCCACCACAGTCAGAAGCCCCCTCTGGTTTACTGCCTGGCACCCACTTTCCACTGGTGATATCTGAACTAAACCTTTGCAAGTTAATCAGCTAGGTCGTACCCATTATAGACTTGTGGTTGCACTGTTTTACACCGGGAGGTCATCACAAGATTCAGTCCTTAATCTGTCCAGGCGGTTCTTACCACAAACCACGGGTTCTCGTGCTACTTCCGCACCAACCACTCTTACCACCCGCCTAGACAGTTTTAGCAGATTTTTAGGGTTTTGAGAAGCATATCACAATTTAACATAAATATTCAGCCACGTACATCCCATGACTGTCCCAAAACTAGATTTCCATGAGTAAAGAATGTTTATCAGGGCCACTAGTGCCCTGGACTTGACATGACCAGCATGGCAGTAATATGACTTATAAGTTATAACTACCATAGTTATCATAACATCTAGGGCGACAATGGTCAGGTGATTCAATATTGCTGATGGGTATCTTATTAGGAGGTAGACATATGGATGTTAACTACCTTAAGAGTGACATACGTTTGGGTATAAAGTAAAGCATGCATATTTTCATAATTTAAATGAACATAGTTTCACATAAAATATAGGCGCAAAATGATCAAAGTGTTGACTCGCCTGGATCGAAAGCTTGGGGGTCTTGTGCTGCTTCAGGCGGGGGATCGTTCGCGTCTTCGAATTCTACTCGGGAGATCGAACCGGAAAAGCACATGAAATAACGAAAGCGAAATAAATACCAAATAAAATAAATCCACTCTCAAAATAACTCAAAACTGAACCAAAACAGAACCATCAAATATATCTTGATTTTAGAAAAAATTATAATTTGGTTTCATTAAATTTGGAGTTAGGGTTAGAGAGTTATAGCATTTCAAAGTTTCAAATTCTGGAAAATCCGAAAAATAGAAAAGAGGATGAAGTGTGAGTTGCTGACAGGTGGGCCTTAATTAGCAGCATTAATGCTTTCTGTCGTAGGGGTGGCCCCCACCTAAGCCCAGCAGGCTTGTTAGGAGGTTATAAGAACCAGAGTAACATGTGCAATGACATAAGTGCCCCCAATGAGGAGATATGGGTGTAAGGGCATAATTGTAAAAGCATACTTCATGTGAATATATATATATACCAGGATGAGGGGGAGGGTGAGGCAGAACACTCCCACCTCTCCACTACCATCTCTCTCTGTTTGGTCTGTAACCACAATAGTTGGCGCCGTCCGTGGGGAGGACGAGGACAAGCCTGAAGACCGAAGAAGAAGGATGGCACCGAAAAAAGCTTCACCAGCGGCGGCGAAGGGAAAGAAGACGGCTGGGTCGGAGCGGCGCGTGAATACCAGGGCTTCGGCATCGGCCGCGGAAGGAGTCGGCGGCGGCGTAGGCGCAGTGGTCGCGGGCATCGACGCTCGCGCTACAACGACCGACCCTGCCAGCGCCGCTACAACGACATCCAACCCCGTCGCGGGCACTGCGGCGACAGCCCCCGCCACCCTCGCCGGCAGCGCGGATCAGACGGCCGGGGGTAGCCGCAACGAACCATCCGGCGGATCTGGAGTCCGCGAGGCGATGGTCCCTACACCGACCCGTCCGCTGGGCGTTCCGGCGGACCCGACAGCACCTGTGGTGGAAAGCGCCCTACTAGCAGCCCTCAACGCGTTCTAGCGGGAACTAGGGGACCTTCGCGGAGCCGTCCGCGATATACAAGAGGCTCGGAGCCAGCAGGCCGCGCCAGTAATCGCGCCCGAGCCCGCGCCGGAGAAGGCGGACAGCCGCGAAGCCCCCACGTCCAGCCGCGTGCCGTTGAGGCGCATAGATCCGGAGTCCCCGCTTTCGGCGGGGCTGCAGCAGGCGGCGTGGCCCGAAGACTTCAAGTTCCCTAGCGTCGCCAACCCGTACAAAGGCGACACGGATCCTCGCGAGTTCGTGCGCGTGTACGAAACCGCGATCGAGGCCGCGGGCGGAGATGACACCACGAAGGCGAAGGGACTCCCCCTCGCGCTGCAAGGAGTGGCACTCTCTTGGTTTTTTACCATAGAGCCGGGCTCCATCTACGCGTGGGAGCAGCTTCGCGACCGCCTTCACAGCAACTTCCAAGGAAACTATGTCGAGCGAGTCGATGCGGACCAACTCTTCGCTGTGAAGCAAGGACCCTCGGAGAAGCTCCGGGACTACTTCCAGCGCTTCGCCAAGATTCGATGCCAGGTGAAAGACATTAATGAAACCACCGTCGTTAATGCAGCCATACAGGGCCTTCGTCCGGGCCCGATGGCGAGTACAACGCGCGGAGGCCAATCACGACAGTCGTCAAACTCTTCGACAAAATGGACGAGTATGCGCGGGCGGAGGAGGATGCGCGAAGATGCGGCATCACCGCCCTCGACCTCGCCCAGGGGGAGCCCCCCCCGCGCGAAACGGGGGCGGGTGGTCCCTCCTCGAAGCAGGGCCGCGGCCGAGAACCTCGTGGAGGCCCTCCCCGAGGCGGCGACACCGAGATACAGGAAGGCTCTTCAAGGAGCGGGCGTAAGCCTCGGCGCCGCTAGCGCAGGACACAGGCGGCCCATCATGTCCGCGACACCGAGGGCACCCGCCAAGGACTCGACCCCGCCTCATGGAGGGGAGACCGGGGATCGGAGGGCGGACTCGATTACGGCGGCCAACCCCACGCAGAACAAGAGCTCCTGCACTATGGCTAGTGGTGCGAGGTACACGGCTACGGTGATCATTACACAAGGGCATGCGCCGCAGTTATGGAGCTGCGGAGGGTGACGGCCGGGTCTCGGGCTCCGCCCTCAACGAAGGGCGCGCAGCATCGCACCATCAGCGTCATCACCGGAGGCTCCTCCCTAAAAGCCCCCGGGGAGCAGCCGCAACTGTGGATGCCGCCCTGCAACATCACCTTCGACTTGAACGACGCCAGGGGTGTGGAGTACCCTCACCAAGACCCCCTAGTCATCCAGGCCCACATAGCACGTTGTGACGTCAGGCGCGTCCTTGTCGACGGAGGAAGCTCCACGAATATCTTGTTCGCGGAGGCCCTCGACCGTATGGGGATCCCCCGAAGCCGGCTAGAGCAGCCAGGACCTCCACTTCAAGGCTTCGGGGGTCAACCGCTACAGGCCTTGGGGCACGTGTCCCTTCCGGTCACTTTCCGTCAGGAGGGCAACAAGGGTAACATCCGGACCGAGCATGTCATCTTCGACGTCGTCGATATCTCGCATCCCTACAACGCCATACTGGGTCGGCCCGCCATCAACTCTTTCGAGGCGATCCCACACTATGCGTTTTTGTGTGTGAAGCTCCCGGGCCCAGAGGGTGTTATCACCGTCTTCGGCGAACAGGACCTGGCCAGACGGGCCGAGGTCGGCAGCCGCGTTCCGCATCGCCCGGTGCATGCCCTCTCCGGCACGCTCGGCGACGGGCCCTCCGCCCCCGGATGGACGCCCAAGCCTCGGCCCGAGGGCGGAGTCAAAAAGGTGCCACTCCAAGCGAAGGGGCAGTTTGTGTCCATCGGCGAGGGGCTCCCACCGGGGGTCGAACGGGATCTGCTCCGAGTGCTTCAGAACAACGTTGACATTTTCGCATGGTCCCCGGGGGACATCAAGGGCGTAGATCGAGCAGTAATCGAGCATCGCTTGGCGGTCCACCCCGACGCCAAGCCGGTCAAGCAAAGGCTTCGGCGTATGTCAATGGATCGGCAGCAGGCAGCCAAAACAGAGGTCGCGAAACTTCTTCGCGCTGGGGTCATCCACGAGGTCCACCACCCAGAGTGGCTCGCTAACCCGGTGCTAGTCAAAAAGGCCAGCGGGGCCTGGCGTATGTGCATCGACTTCACAGCACTCAACAAGGCGTGCCCGAAGGACAATTACCCCTTGCCGCGCATCGATCAGCTGGTCGACGCCACTGCTGGGTGCGAACTCATGAGTTTCCTGGACGCCTATTCTGGCTATCACCAGGTATACATGGCCGAAGACGACGAGGAGAAGACAAGTTTCATCACACCACTTGGGACGTTCTGCTTCGTCAGAATGCCCTTTGGCTTGAAGAACGCCGGCGCTACCTTCACCCGCCTCGTCGCTATTGCCCTGGCCGCCCAGCTCGGGAGGAACGTCGAAGCTTATGTCGATGACGTGGTGGTCAAAACTCGGCAGCTTGCTCTGCATGGCCGGGACCTCCAGGAGACCTTCGACAACCTCCGGAAGGCGGGCATCAAACTCAACCTTGACAAATGTGTCTTCGGGGTGCAGGTGGGCAAGCTCCTGGGTTTCCTCGTCTCCGGACGGGGCATCCAGGCGAACCCCGACAAAGTAGACGCCATCCTGGGTATGGAGCCGCCCAAGACTACGAGGGAGGTCCAGAGGCTGGCGGGCCGCATGGCAGCACTAAGCCGCTTCCTATCCAGGGCGGCGGAACGGGGCTTGCCATTTTTCAAGACGCTCCGTGGGTGCGATGGATTTCGTTGGGACGGAGATTGCGCGAAGGCCTTCAACGAGCTCAAGGAGCACCTGGCCAGCCTCCCCACGCTGGTCGCCCCAGCACCAGAGGCTCCCCTCCTGCTCTATCTGGCCGCGTCAGCCACCGCGGTCAGCGCCGTCCTCGTCTTAGAGGAAGGCGCCATGCAGCGGCCCATCTACTTTGTCTCTGAAGCCCTCCAAGGCGCCAAGACAAGATACACGGAGCTTGAGAAGCTCGCCTACGCGCTGGTCATGGCCTCCAGGAAGCTTCGGCATTATTTCCTGGCCCACCCGATCACAGTGCCTTCCTCATTCCCCCTGGCAGAGATGCTGCACAATAAGGAGTCCACAGGGCGCATCGGCAAATGGGCTGCCGAGCTCGCTCCCTTCTCCTTGACGTATGCTTCGCGAACGGCAATCAAATCCCAAGTCCTTGCGGATTTTCTCACCGAATGGACCCCGCCGACCCAACCCGTCCAGACGCACGATGACCCCGTCTGGACGCTCACGATCGACGGCGCTTACGGCGTCGCCGGCGCGGGCGTAGGGGCGGTGGTCGTCACGCCCGAGGGGCAGCGTTTGCCATACTCGGCGCGCCTTGCCTTCCCCGCCACCAACAACACGGCTGAATACGAGGCACTGCTCTTCAGCCTGGCGAAGCTCAAGGCAGTTGGCGCGAGACGGGTGCTAGTCCGCACCGACTCGCGCTTGGTGGCTGGTCATGTGGACAAGTCATATCAAGCCAAGGACCCTGAGTTGGCCAAGTACCTCGCGGCGGTGAGGGCAAGGGAAAGGCACTTTTTGGGCGTCACCGTCAAGGCCATCCCCCGCGCGAAGAACGAGCAGGCCGACGCCCTCGCTAAGGCGGCCAGCCAGCAACTGCCCCCCCTGAGGGGGCGTTTTACGAGATACTAGCGCAGGCGGCCATCGCGCAAGACAACCGGGACGCGGCACTCGTCCACCGCATTGACCGGCCAGGTGATTGGCGAGAGCCCATCTTCAATTTCTTGCAAGGCATCGCCGAGCTTCGGCGCTTGCAGCACCGCGCAAGGTCCTTCCAGGTGTTTGAAGGGATACTCTACAAGAGGCGGGTTTGCGCACCGCTCCTGCGCTGCCTCTCGACGGAGGGGGGAAAGGAGCTCCTGGCGGAGATCCACGCGGGCGTATGCGGATCCCACCTGGCGCCGAGGTCGTTGGTCGGCAAGGCGTTCAGGCAAGGCTTCTACTGGCCAACTGCCACCACCGACGCCCAGGACCTCGTCCGTCGATGCCAAGGGTGCCAGTGGATGGCGCGCATCATCCGCAGGCCCCCGACGAGCCTCAACCCCATTCCCCCGGTGTGGCCACTGGCACGCTGGGGCCTCGACATAGTAGGACCACTTGCCCGAGCTCCAGGGGACCTCCGGTTCGTGGTAGTCGCGCTGGAGTATTTCTCCAGATGGCCGGAAGCGGTTGCCCTGGCCAAAGTAACTTCTGCGGCCATACAGCGCTTCCTATGGCAGAACATCATATGTCGCTTCGGCGTGCCCCGGGAGCTCACGGTTGACAATGGCCTGCAGTTCGACGCCACCCTTTTCAAAGACTATTGTGACAGCATAGGCATCACCCTCCGATTCGCCTCGGTAGGGCATCCCCAGTCCAACGGGGTGGTCGAACGGGCGAATGGCGCCATCTCCGCCGCCATCAAAAAGCGCCTGGTCGGATTGCCGAAGGGCAAGTGGCCAAGCGAGCTTCACAGCGTTCTGTGGTCGCTTCGCACAACGGTAACGCGCTCGACGGGATTCACGCCGTTCAGGCTTCTTTTCGGTGATGAGGCGGTGACGCCCGAGGAAATCAAGGCCGGCTCGCGGAGGGTCCTCGTCCAAGCACCCGAAGAGGAGCGCCGTGTGTCCTTGGACCTCCTCGACGGGATACGGGCAGATGTAGCCCACCATGTTGAGAAGTACGCGCGACAGACAATGCGTACTCGGGACCGCTCTATATGCCCGCAGGGGTTCAAGCCTGGGGATCTCGTTCTCAGAGTAGCGCTCCAGGCGGAGACCGTTGGCAAGCTGGAGTCCAAGTGGGAAGGCCCGTACATCGTGATGGAGGCATAGCCGAAGGGGGCGTACCGCCTCGCCACGCTCGAGGGACAAGCCCTCCGGCACACATGGAACGCGGACAGGTTGCGGCGATACTACGCCTAGAAGCAGGACAGCAAGCGTAGAGCCACCAGCCCTTTGTTATGCGATGCCCGCCCGCGCAAACGGGAGTTCAATAAAGGTTGCTGTTCCCAGAGCATCCCCTGTCCGCGCTGAGCAGAACAAAGTCCACGAACTTTAAATAAGACGTAGCGTTGAGCTCAGCTTCCGCACGCGAGAGTCTACGGACTATAAATAAGACGTAGCGTTGAGCCGAGCTCCGTACGCACCAGTCCACGGACTTTAAATAAGACGTAGCGTTGAGCTCAGCTTCCGCACGCGAGAGTCTACAGACTATAAATAAGACGTAGCGTTGAGCCTAGCTCCGCACGCACCAGTCCACGGACTTTAAATAAGACGTAGCGTTGAGCTCAGCTTCCGCACGCGAGAGTCTACGGACTATAAATAAGACGTAGCGTTGAGCCTAGCTCCGCACGCACCAGTCCACGGACTATAAATAAGACGTAGCGTTGAGCCTAGCTCCGCACGCACCAGTCCACGGACTATAAATAAGACGTAGCGTTGAGCCTAGCTCCGCACGCACCAGTCTACGGACTTTAAATAAGACGTAGCGTCGAGGTCCGCCTCCGCACGCACCAGTCTACGGACTTTAAATAAGACGCAACGGGGGGACGCCCCCGCGCGCACCAGTCCACGGACTTTAAATAAGACGTAGCGTCGAGGTCCGCCTCCGCACGCGTAAGTCTCCGGACTATAAAGGAAGTCGTAGCGTTGAAATCCGCCTCCGCGCGCACCAGTCCACGGACTTTAAATAAGACGTAGCGTCGAGGTCCGCCTCCGCACGCGCGAGTCTTTGGACTATAAAGGAAGTCATAGCGTCGAGATCCGCCTCCGCACGCACCAGTCCACGGACTTTAAATAAGACGTAGCGTCGAGGTCCGCCTCCGCACGCGTGAGTCTCCGGACTATAAAGGAAGTCGCAGCGCCGAGGTCCGCCTCCGCACGCGCCAGTCCATGGACTTTAAATAAGACGTAGCGTCGAGGTTCGCCTCCGCACGTGCCACTCCACGGAGTATAAACAAGATGCTCAGATCTTCCCTTCGCGTTCGGCGGCAGGTAACACCAAGCATGAGGTATTACTTGGTTTCGTTATAAAAGCAAAGGGGTTACATGCTTACAAGCATAAGAACCAGTACATCCCCCCCGACCTACTCGACCAACTGCTCAGCCTTGGCGCGGTGCGGACGAACCCGTGCCGTCGTCGCCGTGACGCTGAAAGACTCCTTCGAGCCACTGGAGGAGGTCCCCCTCCCCATGCAGCGTCTGCTGAACGGCGACCCTCGCTGCATCTTCCCCGAAGCGGCCCCAGATCCGTTGATGGAAGTTCTGCAGGCTAGGCCCGATGGAGCGAATGGCGTCCGACATGACCTCGGGTCGGCCGGGTGGATCCAGTTGAGGATTCGCCAGCTCATGGGTATGTCTACACCCACGAGTGTGAAGCAGGGCGAGGGCGAAGCACGCACCAAGATAGCCGCAGTGCTCGCCAAACGTTCTGGAGCCACGAAGAGCAACGCCTGCCCCCTCCTCGATCAACCCGAGCGTCTCCGATAGGGCCTCCGGCCCATGCGTAGGGTCCGGCACTCTGACGCACAGATCTCGGAGGGCCTGGTTCAGATACTCCATGGCCCGCCACGCCGACACGGACGCATTTTCCAAGACGAGGCTGTTCTCGGCAGCAGACTCCGCCAGCTGGGCGTTCTCCCCTTCTAGGACGGCGATCTGCTGCACGAAGGCGGCGCGCTCCTCAGCCGCGGCGCACTTGACTTCCGTGGCCTCAAGTTGTGCGGCCGCCATGGCGCCCTCCAGCGCGCGAAGTTCTTCATTCTTCGCAGCGAGAGCATTGTTTGCTTCACGAAGGCTGGCTTCCAGAGCCCTCCACTCTCGAACGCGGGCCTCGTCAAAGGATCGGCTGAGGGCAAGCGTCTGGCAAAAACAACAAATCAGCAGGCGTCCAGCAGTACCTTACAAGCTGAAGCGCGCATATTTACCCTCATCTCGGAGGCCTGCAGCGCGAGCGCTAGGAGTTCCCCCTCGCAGGACGACAACATCTCTCGGTTGAGGCCGTTGTCGGCACGCTCTGCGGCTGCGGTAAGGTCGCAAAATATCTCCGGGCGAGGGAGGAAGTCCGAGCGAACGAGCCTCGGCCCCAACGTGCCAGGATGCACCAAGGCCACGTCCACGTCAACAGCAGCGGACACCTGCGGGGCACCCTGCGCAAGGCTTCGGACTTCGCGCAGACCTCCGCTGCTCGATCCTTCACCATGTCCGGGAGACTTCGTCTCGCCTGATGTCGGCAGAATGAGCGAGCAGATCGGAGAGAGTCTCGCGAAGTCAAGTGAAGAAAGGGACTCACGCCTACCTCCTGCGCCCCTCGTCGCGGTAGGAAGTGGCGCCGGTTCGACTGCCAAGGGGGAGGCGGGCGCCTCCGCGGTCGGTGAGGAGGTCTTCTCGGCCGCGCCAGACGCCGTAATCCCGAGGCAAGGCCCCGCAACAGCGTATCGACCCCTCGCTGGCGGCGGGGACTGAGTCCGAGGGCGTTTCGCCTGCGGCGGCACAGGCGATTCTTCTGTGGCGACACTAGCTACGGTTACCGTCGCCCCCACGGTTTCCTCTGTAGGGGGCGCGCCCTCGCCGGCCGCTGCGGTGGTTTCCTCGCCAGGAACGACGCCACCCCCCAGGTTGGCGAGTTCCAGCTCAACAATGGCCGCAAGCGCGGGCTCGTGGGCGTCGGCAGAAGGTGCCAGGGGATCCGAGGCAGCACGCTCCTCCGAAGCAGTATGGCCAGGCCCACCGCCGGTCGCACGCCCCGTCTCAGCTTGTAACACCCCAGGACCCACATTACCCTGGGATGCTACTAAAACTGCTCTACAACGAGCCAATTTACAAGATAAAATAAACTGGCAACAATTACTAAACAAGATAGTATAAGCGGAAGCATAAACAACTAAGGAATAACAGGATAGTGATAGCAATTCACTATTTAAAACATCCTCCAACATTTTAATCTAAAACATAGTTCACAAATTTAACATTATTAAGATAATGTAAACAAAGATATGCAAGGTCTAGAATCCTTTCAACTTTATTACAGCATAAAAAAATATGATTCACGTGCATCAGTGTGGTGCCGTTCTACCCTTCCCATGCATGCTCAAAGTCCACTTGTAGGGAGGGGGAAACAAGGGTGAGATAAAAATCTCAGCAAGCAAAATGTTTAACAGGCTATTCAAACTACAAACAATTATACATCATCATTTATAATTCCATACAACTACAACCATAATTCATGTCCACAATTATTAAACCACCACAAATTTTCATGAATCATACCTCTTCAATTTCAGATTTAATTGGCATATGAATGCAGTCATTTTATCCACAATTAAATGCAAATGAAACATTTAATCTTCCACAAACCACAATAGGTTAATCATCAACATTCTTCTACCATTAAATGCAAATGAAACATTTAATCTTCCACAAACCACAATAGGTTAATCATCAACATTCTTCCACAATTACAATGTTATTATCCTCAACCTCAAATCACCATCAATGACGTTAAAGCATTAACAAATAAATCTTGTTTGACTACTTTAAATTCTCAACCACTACCACTAGCAAAAGCAATAAAACATATGTATGTTTTACTTCAACACTTTATTATTTCTCACATCCACAATTGTTATCAACAATTAATACAAGAGAAAAGAATCTCATGCCACAATCACAACCCTTACCGTACACAAAGGATGAACCCCATTCCACGTCCACAACCATAATCCTCATACCACAAATAGCTCACATGAGCCAATTCCACATTACAACTATGAAGTTGTATAATCCACATTACAACTATGAGTTGAATATTCCACAAAATAACTTCACCACAACATATTGCATATGTATGCAAATGAATCTTTCCACAATGCAATGCATATGAATGCTATGCTCCACATCACTCTTTCCAGGGCAGGATTTGAGGTGCATCGTATTACGGCAATATACGATGCTTCCCGCGGGATAAGAGGTGCATCGTATTACGGCAATATACGATGCTGTACCGGTACGGTCGCGGCTATGTGCGGCGACATCCACATATGCATATGACATGATATGATATGATAATCACAAATCACATTAATCCATCTTCAAAGGAGCATCAACATGCTCACGACATATCCACATCCACCACATGTTATTTTCATGTTCCACATTATAACATTAAGCAAGATTTCCACATGGCTACTAGCAGATTATCAACATATCAATGGATAAGTACTTGCTACCATCTCCACAATTAAATTATCATGCAATCATGGCATAATGTATCAAATTACGATAATAATGTAAACTGCAAGTAGAAGGAATAACAAGTTAAACGGTAGCAACCACCGCTACGTTTACTTGCCTCAAACCGACGAAGCGAAGTAAAATCAAGAGCGCTCAGGGACAAGACCACCTGTCCAAAAGGTAACTCTCAGCACACAGCTACAGCATACAAACATGACATTAATAATTAAAAACGTCGCTAGAACCCCGAACCCGCACAAACTCCTCTCCGCTCAACAATTCAGCAAATTACCCTCTGCAGCAGCGCTGCTTAACATTTTCGTAACTTTACAAATATTGATCCATTTACAGCAAACGATATCTCTCTGGATTCATCACTTAAAAGCCTCCATTTTTCATGTAGAACACCTATTTTTATTTTGATCACAGCTAGGTGTAATTTAATGCCCAAAACAGAGGAAGAACTCTGTTCTGGCAGATTGGACAGCAATAAACAAATGCGTCCTAACATCAGTAAAAGGGTCTACAATTTCTGAATTTTATACAGAAGCTAGATCTCTAAATTATATACAACTTTCTCAATTACGTCCATGGTCATAAAAATCATTTACGACCTCTAATTCCCAGATTACCGTCGGTCAGTAACAATCTGCTCACCTGACGAACAGCAGTATTCCCGACCCTGTAACTCCCAGATAACAAGGCATAAAATTCCGAAACAAATACAGGAGATGCGTCTGGAAGTCCTCTACAACTTTACTTTTGGAAAGTTCCGCAGGAAAATTCGTTTACTAGGTCAAAACCTCGCGAACAGACACGCTGCGCGAATCAATCTACAGGCAGACATCAGCTAATCTCTAATCGGGCAATTAATCTATTAACTACCTTCAAAATCCGTACCAAGAACCATAATTATTCCATAGAACAGAGGATTTGGGATGAGAAAAAATTACCTAGATGATGGATCACCCCTTTTTTTTCCTCCTCCTCTTCTTCTTCTTCCTTCTCCTTCCTTCTTCTCCTTCTCCTTCCTCTCCTTGGATCCAATGGCAGCAGCACTTGTGGGGGGTGATGGAGGGGGGGAAGAGGGCTGCGCCCAGGGGGTGGAGGAAGGGGGGTGGCGGCTGCAAAGGGATGGGAGAGGGGGAGAAAAAGGGCTAGGGTTTTTTTTGGGGAGGGGGAGGGGGAGGGGAGGTGCGGCCACCCCTTGGGCCTCCGGCCCAACGCGGTCGGCCCACTCCCCAGGCAGCCCACTCAGAGGTTTTAATTTAATTTTTAATTTATTTTATTCATTTTACACTGTTCTACAATTTTTATTTTTTCCTTCCCGCGATTTACCGAAAAACCGGCGACTCCGCGATTATTTTAAAAACTTACGCCGTAAAGACGTTCAGGATATTACACAGCTGTGTTAGCTGCCGAAGGGGCTGCCGGGTCGCATACGGCAGCCGGGGAACGGGCCCGGCGTCGCGAGGATAACACCCCCGCAGGGCTATCACCCTCCTGCGCGCTCAGAATCTCGGTGGGAAGCTCCCCCCGGAACCGCGCGCTCGGGCACAGTAATGCCCACAGCCTCGCATGTGCGATTTACCCGCCCTTGCTTAGCCACCTTGACTGCGGCCTCGCGAGCCTGGTGCTCCTTAAGCGTGTATGGGCCGAGGAGCGCCGCAACCGCGCACTCCGCATCTTCTAGCCGAGCCACTGCGCAGGAGATCACGTCAGTCAGGCGGAGACCAAACAGATACAATAGCACGTGTAAAACGTGCTGAGTGACTTACAAGGAGCGGAGGGCGGAAGTAGGTGCGATACGGATGGGCTGAACCCGTCCTCGCGGGGGCCGTTCTGTCCAACATACTTCCCCCGGGAGGAGAGTGGCGCCGCCCCATACATGGTGAACTCCTCGGCTAGGTCGCGCAGGCTCATTCGACGGGCGACACCGACAAGACTCTGTAGCTTTCGCGTGCGGCAGGCAATCGGTCTCCTTTATAGAGGCCGGGGAAGGCGGCAGGGCGCCGAGAGGGAGACACGGCGGCGTGTTGCAGGCATGCAGTGGCGTCATTGCCGTGCGGCCACAGTGCGAGTGAGGTGACCGAGGTTTGTTGGGCGCGAGTTAATGCGAGGAGTGCCGCTCGGCCCAATGGTTGCAAGGGGAGGCGGGGTGCAAAGGGCAACTGGGCGACGCCGATGTGACCGGGACGTACCACGGCGGCATAGCGCACGGGTGGGGACGGCAGGCGGCGTGCACGGCGGGGCGGGCTGAAAACGTGGGCGGGGAGGCGTGCCTGGGGCGCTGCCGCTGTCGGGCGCAGAAGGCGAGGGCCGCGCTGAAGACGAGGCTGTCGGCATGGCATTCAATCGCCGGCGCAGGTGGGTGAGGTAGGTGATGAGCGGCGACAATGGCAGAGGGAGGAGGAGGCGCCATGGGGTGAAGGAGGAAGGAAGAGTGCTGCCGCCAGGAAGGAGGAATGGGCGGCGGGGATGGAGTGGAGAAGGGGATAAATGGCCAGGAAAGATTTTTGAGGGGTTTCCTTTTATTAAAATTCCTTTCTCTTCCCTTTCTTCTTTTAAAAGATTAAACACAAAATTTCCTCCTCTGAAAACTTCTAATTTTTGAAGATAATTTTTTTTAGATTCTAGATTTTAAAAGGTTACTCTGAAATTTTTCTTTGGAGACCATACAAGATTTTCATTTTTATCATACTTTGCACTTCATGAAAATTTCACTTTGAAGAGCAAAAATGAAAACCAACTGAGAGTAAAGTCTTTTGGATTTTAACATAAGCTTGCAAAAATTACATTAACACCAAGGTTTGAAAATGGGATGTTACAACAGGTAACTTTAATGATATGATATCAGATAGGTAACTTTAATGATATGATATTAGCCAGGTAATTTTAGTGATATGATATTAGCCAAGAAGCATGAGTGATATGATAATTATACTCAATGACAAGGTGACAAGTAAACTGATAACTATGTGCATTGTTGCTTTCCTCTTTTGGCTGTGATGAATTAGTTGGGAGGATCCGGTATAATTTTAATTAGGCCAAGTTTGTCACGGCGCTCTAGCAAGTTGTGACGAAACTAGGGTGCCTGGACGCCTAGTCGACTAAGCATCTGCCATGGCGACAATTAAACGATAGTAGTTAGACGATAGTAATAAATATAAGTAATAAATTATATGACCAAAATGTCAATCATAATTTATAACAGTCAATGTTTATGGTTCCTGTAACTTGTAATATACTTTGTCCTCACCCTCTCCATAGAAAAAACAAGCACAATAGCTGCAACTGGTAACTTGCTGAGGCTTCAACAGTGTCTCGCAACGCCCCAAGCCTCCAACACAGACATAGTCTCGCAACACTCCAACAAACTCCACTCCCGTCTCTCCCTCTCTCATCATGACCAGAGGAGGGGAAGCCAACCGAAGAAGGCGCCGGTGGCGGCCGAATTCGGGCGGTATAGGCTAGATCCAGTGGTGGTAAGGCTCGACGACGGTGGATCTGATGGTAACGAGGCCGACGACGGAGAGGACCGACATGGAGATGGTGTCCAGCATGGGGGCCGCCGCGGTGCGGCTTGGGAAGAGCGCCGGATGAGGCAACGGTAGCACAGGAAGAGGTGGTCAGCTCCAGATCTGAGCCAGCAAGATCCGACAGCCTGGCAGTTGCGGCCATACCTGCGTGGGGAGAGCCAGAGGCGGCCGAATCCAGCTTGGAGGTGACCGCCTAACTCCTCAGCCTGGGCGATGAGCCTTAGCATCCCTCTCTGGCCGCTAGGAGAATTTTGCATCGTCTAGGCCATGACAACCATGTATTAGGCAAAACAAACCCATCATAATCAATTGTTAGAATTTATCATAGCTCTTACCTCGGTGGGGGGGGGGGGGGGAGGGGCCGCTAGATGGTATACCTTAAAAGAGCTCGTTCTATAATAGAGCCCCCCCCTACTTAAAAAAAAGATGTTCTATACTTTCAATTCCTGATTAGTTTTCAGCTTGTTTATCTCAAAGCGAATACATTTGCTGATTCTGCTTATTTCCAATTGATTCACTCTCTTTACTTCATCGATTTTCTCTTCCCAGGAAGATTGTTTCACATCTCAGTTGAATGAAATAAACTCATGCTCTGTAAGTATTCATCTGGGGAGGACATTTGAAAGATCCAATCGAGTACATAAGATTCATTGCCATGCTGCTTTGTTCATCCCGCTATCTACAAATGCAAGAAGTGTCCTTAATCGGGCCAGATGTTTGTTCAGTGTTTTGGTACAAATGAACTTCCCTGGTAGGTACGTTATTTTATTGCAACCCTTTCAATGTTAGACAATTTAGTCGACTGAAGACATTTGCAAAATGCAGTGATGATGACACCTGTGCAATCTTTCAGGCAGAATGGCCGGATGAAGCTTGATATTGGCACTGCAATCTTTGCCAGTTCAGGCAGAATTGGAGTCGGTGCCGCCATCAGAGATCGCAATTCGCAACGGTCAATTTTGCTGTGTCTTTGATGTGCTGTATGGATCACATCATCATCCCGTGACACCAAGCTAGCAGAACTCTCCGTGATCATCAAACTAGCGGAGTTCGCAGCTGCGTTCAGCTTTCCAAATGTGCTGGTGGCCTCGGATATGCTGCAAAGTGAAGTGGAGGTACAACCCAATGTTTCAATGTTGCGAATAACAGATGTGCGACACGATCTGGGGGACATCAATGGAAGGGAGGCCATGGAGCAAGCTACAACGTCATTTCCAGGGCTTAGACCGAGTTTACAAGTCGGACTTGCTGGCCCTGATTCCCTCGACTAGACGACGACGATCATTTCTTGGACAACACCATGGATCAACTTGATGAGAAGTCCTAGCCTTGGACTCCAACAGCTTCGAGGCCCAGAAACATCAGTCGATTGCATTCTGCGCTGTTGAACCAATCATCGCATGGTCTGCTTGCTCATATGTGCAATTACTACTATAAAATAAGCTATATTGGACACCTCATCACAAATAATTCATAGAGAACCGTCTATGCTATTATTATCGCAGGCGATTTTACAAGCGTGACGACCGTTTACCGTCTATGATACACAACTATCACAAACGGTTCGTGTTAATAACCTCCTGTGATAGTTCATAGGCGGTTATTAACACGAACTATCTGTAATAGTTGCAGACATCACAGATAGTTCGTGTTAATAACCGTCTGTGATGGTTCACAGATGGTTATTAATATGAACCGTCTGTGATAGTTACAAATATCACAAACGTTTATTAATACTAATTATCTGTGATATTTCACAAACGGGTGGTGTTTTGGCTACACCTTGTAATTATCCATGAGATGTAAACTTCACTCTGCTCCGAAAATAGATAAAAGCTTTGTCCCAATCTTGTTCTTGTTTGACTTGTCTTGTTCTTATGCTTGATTTGTGATTTCTGGTTTGTGGGAGTTTTAGCCCAAACTCTTGCTTATGTTATCTTGCTAGAATATGCGAGAATATATTTAGAAGACGTCATATCTTATATCCTCATGAGCAAGAAGTAATTTGAGAATTAGGGTTTTTGATGTTTTTGTGACTGAAATCTGATTCTCTTCAAATTGGCAAACTTGAGTCCAAAAATTGGTGATTCTTAATTGATTTAGGTTCCTATTGCCTTAAACAAGTCTTATACAAAACTTGGAAGTGTTTAAATGAGATTTGTACAAGTTTCTTAAGATTTAAGATTTTGTTCTAAGAGGTTTTGAAGTCTGGGAACAGGAGACCGGTTGGGTTGGCCCCAGACATGCGGTTAGACCGGCCAACTGTCAGACCAGGCTATAAATGGTGGTCTGACCGGCCTATGTAAAAGGTTGCTTGTTTTTGTTGGCTATTGTTACTAACTTTTGTCTTGATGTGTTGTGTGATCTAAATTTGGTAAATATCATAGTTATTTGAGTGAAGATTCTAGATACTTTAAAGGAAAAAAGTTTCAAAAATCATTCACGCCCTGTGATGGCTGGCATCGGTCTATGTAGGTGCTATTGGCATGGAGATGCAGGAGCAGTGCAGTGAATAGCTCTGTTTTATCACAACACATGGTTAACTAATGATTCAATCATTCTTCAGATATACATGTAAATTGCTGGATATATCTTTCGAAGAAGGCAAGGTATATGGCCACGTGAAGAATATGCCCATTCTAAAGTCGCCAAACATCACACTAGTGTAAATTGACAAGGTACACACAGAGCGCACGGCATGCAGCGCGTACACTGACTTTCCTTTCCGGTCCCTTTCCCGCTATAAATCACCGGTCCTTACTTCCTTATTGACCTGCTGACCCGGCAAAATTATTCCACAGAGAGAGAGAGAGAGAGAGAGAGAGAGAGAGTTGAAGAAGAAGAGTTACAGGGACGTAGCTAGCTTGTTCAAACGCTGCCTAACTCGAACGAACGTAGTGCGTACGCGTGCTGAAGTTACGACGACTCATGCGCTACTAAGGTAGTAGTAGTGACTTGCTAGGTCTTGATCTGGGAGAGCATGCAGCGGACGTCCTTGGCGGTGGGGCGCTCCTTGGGGTCGTCGGTGGTGCAGAAGATGGCGATGCGCAGCACGAGGAGGATCTGCTCGTCGAACCCGGCGCCGGCGATGGCGGCGTCGATGGCCTCCGCGTGGTCGCCCGACTGCACCACCCGGCGCAGCCACTTGACCAGCCCGACCTCGTCCACCTGCGTGAAGAACTGATCCGTCGGTTCCTTCCCCGACGCCAGCACCGCCAGGATCACGCCGAAGCTGTAGATGTCGCACTTGGCCGTGAACTTGAGCGTCTGGTGGTACTCCGGCGCGATGTACCCCAGCGTGCCGGCCACGTTCGACGTCGTCACGTGGGTGTGCGCGTCCGGCATGGCCTTGGCCAGCCCGAAGTCCGCGATACGGGGCTCCATGTCGTCGTCCAGCAGGATGTTGGCCGGCTTCAGGTCGCGGTGGATGATCTGCGGCCGCTGGGACAAGTGCAGGTACTCCAGCCCCGCCGCGATGCCCACGGCGACGCGGAGACGCGCAGGCCACGTTAGCTCCCCGCCGCCGCCACCCTCCTCGACGGCCCCCGCCTTGAGCGCGTTGTGCAGGCTGCCGTTCTTCATGAACTCGTAGACGAGGTAGTGGCAGTCCGGCCGCGGCACGTGCGCCGCCAGCGGCAGCAGGTTGCGGTGCCGGATGTGGCCGACCGTGCGGATCTCCGACTGTATCTGCCGCGTCCACTTGTCCAGCTGCCGGCTCTCCTCGTCGCTGAGGTTGTTCGGCCCGGGCCCGTCGCCCAGCCGCTTCTTGATCTTCTTGATGGCGATGAACTTGGGCTCCTCCCCCTCGCGCTCCACGGGGAGCTGCGCCTTGTACACCTCGCCGCACCCGCCGCGCCCGATCACGGCGAGAGACGACAGCCCGTCCTCCTTCTCCAGGAAGGCGAGGTGATCGACGCGCCTGATCAACTTCGGTGTGAAGATCACCGTGCCGGACCTCGTACGGTACCGCCCGCGGATGCAGTTGAGCGCCAGCCGGAACAGCACGGACAGCAGCAGCCCCGAGATGACGCCGGCGAGGGAGCCGACAACGAAGCCGATGATCCAGTTGCGCACCCGGTGCTTGTGTCTGCGGTGGTGACGCCCCTGCTCGGCTGCCGGCGCCGTCGCGTTGGACGTCGCCGGAGAGGTGTGGTTCTTGTGGGCACCGACACCGCCGGTTGAGTTGCTCTTCTCCGCGAGCACGTACCGGTGCGGCGCCGTGGTCCGGCGGTGGTGCATGTGCCGGCTCCCCAGGCGGGAGCGGCGCGCTATGGCCGAGCGCCCGACGGCCGCGTGGCGGCCATCGTAGCACTCCACGGCGGAGAGGAGGAGGAGGAGCGTGACGACGGAGACGAGGAGGGGAAGGAGGAGATGCTTGCTCGCCGATAACGCCATTGTCGCCGTCAATTCGTTCGTTAACCGGAGGAGTGTGTGGCAATACGAGGTGGGTGGAGCAGAGCTATTAATAATCTCGGGGTTGGGGATTGCCGCGTGGAACGGATGGACGGCAGAGATGATTTTATGGACTGGATGGACGTGTCAGATTTGTGTGAGAGGGACATGCGGGGTCTGATTGGCGGAGATGACGGTTGACTCGAGGGAAGTCAAGTGCAGGCCAACACGGCGAGGATGGAATGGAATTGACGGTTATGCCCCGGAGACTCTTCAGCAACGACTTGTTAGTTACTTAGTTTTAATTGTTATTTTAATCTAGAAGATTAATTTCTTAATGCTCATCGTGTCTCCATCCCTTCTTCTTTACCAAAACCTTACCACTGCATGGTGTGTCGGTGTGTCCGTCAATGGCGTCTCAATCGCCTTCTTCTGCTATTGGCGAGTTTTCCATCCTAGACTCCGGTAACTTTCTAACTCGATTCAACAGACATTTAACTCAAATCAAAAGACTTTCAACTCAATTTGACAAACTTTCAACTCAATTTTGTCAAAAAAAAATCACCTCAATTTGAGAACTTTTAACTCAATTGATGAACTTTTAACTGGAAAACCCCCCAATTTCATGGCGAATTTAACTTTCAACTCGCAAAAGTTTAACTCCAAAATAACCCTCCAAAATGTTTCACAGGAGGAAGAGAGGCTCAAGGCTGAGGGGGCTACTGATTTTGTGAATCAAGTTGGCTCCTCAAATAAGGCTGGTCCCTCTAGAAATAGAGGTGGCTACAAAGGAAAGGGAAAGAAGGAGCAAACATACTCCCCTTATCAGAAGCCACAGAAGCCACAGCACCCACAGCATCCTAAGGCGCCTAAAAACGCTTCAGGACCTGGGAGCTCAAATGAACAGAAGAAAAGTGGTGAATGTTACTTTTGTCAGTCGAAGGACCATTTCAAAGATGATTGTCCTGGATGGCTGAAATGGCTTGCCAAGAAAGGGATTCCATATGTTGAGAAGTCTCAGAGGGGAAAGAAGCCTTAGAGTGGCTAATGGGATGGAAGCCGAAATTCAAGCTATTGGATCGGTTTCTTTAGTTTTGAATAATGTTTTTGTAATGAAACTTAATGATGTTCTTTATGTTCCCTCGATGAGAAGAAACTTAATTTCCATTTCATTATTAGATAATGATGGATATTCTTGTAATTTTGGACACGGAATGTGTTTGATTTATTTCAATAATGATAATGTTGGTCGTGCCATCCGACACGACAAACTTTATATGTTATCCCTGCAAGATTCTCCTATATCCATGAATGTATGTGATGAGAATAAAAAACGTAAGCGAATTGATGAAACTTCGTCGAAATTGTGGCACTGTCGTTTAGGCCACATTTCGAGGGGGAGAATTGAACGTCTCATTAAAGATGAAATTCTCCACCCTTTAGACTTTAATGATTCGAATGATCATTGTCTTGATTGTATCAAAGGCAAGCATGTAAAGCAAATAAAGAAGGGTGCTACTCAAAGCACAGGGATTTTGGAATTAATTCATACTGACATATGTGGTCCTTTCCCTGTGACATCAGTGGATGGTTATGATTCTTTTATTACGTTCACTGATGATTACTCACGTTATGGCTATATCTATCCCATTAAAGAAAGATCGGAGGCACTTGATAAATTTAAGATATTTAAGGCTGAAGTTGAAAATCAGCACAATCTAAAGATTAAAGTAGTGCGCTCGGATCGTGGGGGAGAGTATTATGGGCGACACGCAACTTATGGGCAGATTCCTGGTCCTTTTGCCAGGTTTCTACAAGAAAAGGGTATAGTTGCCCAGTACTCAATGTCTGGTGATCCCCAGCAAAATGGAGTAGCGGAAAGAAGAAACCGCACACTTATGGACATGGTTCGAAGTATGTTGAGCTACTCCACTTTACCAGTAAAGTTATGGATGGAAGCATTAAAGACCGCTGCACACATACTCAATCGGGTTCCCAGTAAATCAGTGCCTAAAACACCTTATGAATTATGGACTGGGAGAAAACCAAGTTTGAACTACCTCCATGTGTGGGGTTGTACAGCTGAAGCTAAAGTATTTAACCCACACATTGGGAAATTGGATCCCAAGACTGTGAGTTGTCATTTTATTGGCTATCCTGACAAGTCTAAAGGGTACCGATTCTATTGTCCAGATCGTACCACAAAATTTGTAGAGATAAGACACGCTGTGTTCTTGAAAAATGATGGCATCAGTGGTAACTTGGAGCCTAGGAAAATTGATCTTGAGGAGAAGCGGATTTATGTTGCTTCACCGCTAATCCGACAGACTAATTTTCCCATGCCCCAAATGGTTGTGCCCACAGTTGACCCTGTAGTTGCAACTCCTGTTGCATCTCCAGTTAATTCTGTGGCTACTCCTTCTGTTGAGGGCTCTGAAAATACAAGTGCAATACCTAATGCTGAGCCTTCACAGCCCTCTGTGACAATTAATGAACAACCTGATGAGCCTACTAATGAACCTGTCAGGAGATCACAACGAGTGAGGAGATCTGCTATCCCAAGTGATTATGAGGTTTACTTGAATGAGGATGATCTTGGAAAGGCAGATGATCCTAGCTCTTATAAGGAAGCAATGAAGAATAAAGATTCATCTAAATGGCTAGATGCCATGAAAGATGAGATTGAGTCTATGGGCGCTAATGGCGTATGGGACTTAGTGGAAATTCCTAATGGAGCCAAAACAGTAGGCTGCAAATGGGTCTACAAAACAAAACGTGACTCCAAAGGGAACATCGAAAGGTTTAAGGCGAGACTTGTAGCGAAAGGGTTTACACAAAGAGAAGGCATTGACTATAATGAAACATTTTCTCCTGTCTCAACTAAAGATTCATTTAGAATCATAATGGCGCTCACAGCACATTTCGATTTAGAGTTGCACCAAATGGATGTTAAGACTGCATTCCTGAATGGAGACTTGTATGAGGACGTTTACATGACACAACCGGAAGGTTTTGTTGTGGAAGGCGAGGAACATTTGGGATGCAAATTAAAGAAATCCATATATGGCCTAAAGCAAGCTTCTAGGCAATGGTACCTTAAGTTTGATGAAGTCATAAGGAAATTTGGATTTAAGGAGAATGATGTTGATAATTGTACTTATGTTAAGTTTAGGGGGAGTAATTACACCTTCTTAATTCTTTATGTGGACGATATATTATTGGCCAGCAGCAGTGTGGACATGCTGCGGGAAACTAAAAGTTTTCTCTCGTCCAATTTTGACATGAAAGATCTCGGTGAAGCATCTTATGTTCTTGATATTGAAATTCACCGAGATAGGTCCAAAGGAATATTAGGTTTATCACAAAAGGCATACATTGACAGAGTACTAAAGAGATACAATATGCATAAATGCTCTGCCTCGCCTGCTCCTATTGTTAAGGGCGATAAGTTTGGGAAATTTCAATGCCAAAGAATGACTATGAATCTGATCAGATGAAGGCTATACCTTACGCTTCTGCTGTCGGGAGTATTATGTATGCTCAAGTATGTACGCGCTCTGATTTAGCTTTTGTTACCGGGATGCTTGGTAGATATCAGTCAAATCCAGGACCGGACCACTGGAAAGCTGTTAAGAAAGTCCTGCGCTATATGCAAGGCACTAAAGGTTACATGCTCACATATAAAAAAAGCGATAATCTTGAGGTTGTCGGTTATTCTGATGCTGATTTTGCGGGGTGTAAAGACACTAAGAAGTCCACATCAGGTTATATTTTCACCCTCGCAGGAGCAGCAATTTCATGGAAAAGTGTAAAGCAAACACTTACTGCATCGTCGACAATGCAGGCTGAATTTGTGGCATGTTATGAGGCTACCGGGCAGGCTGTATGGCTTAAGAACTTTATCCCGGGATTAAGAGTGGTAGACAGCATTTCTAGACCACTCATTTTATACTGCGACAATCAACCCGCAGTTTTCTATTCGAGTAACAACAAGTCGAGTGCAGCTGCCAAGCACATTGACATAAAGTATCATGTTGTGAAAAATAGAGTCCAGGATCAAACAATTAAGGTTGAGCATATTGGAACTAAATTTATGCTTGCGGATCCGCTCACAAAAGGCTTACCACCCAATATTTTTCGTGATCATGTTGCCGGCATGGGTTTTATTGGAGAGCCTGTGATCCTGGAATAAGAGGACCATATAAACTAACCAACTCCCATGAAGTATTATGTTATCCGATCGATATAGAATGGAGCACTATAAGTACTGATGTCCAGCGGTACTTAATTGACTGTTGTGAAGCATTACTTTGGTGTGAACTTTTATTGAGAGAGGGCTTATGATGTTTAGCCTTACGATCAAGGGGGAGAATGTTGGATATTGATCTCAGGCCAAACAGCCGAGACGTGGGAGACGTGGGGAAACCCACGTCCCTGTTTTTCAGCGCCCTGATCGGGGGCACCTAACCAACTCATGGTTGCGGTCCCCTGTTGCAACAGCGCAATATAAAGGAAGGAGTCCCGGCCTCTTCCGTACGACGTCGTTCCCGTGAAGAGCCAAAACTTCCGAACAAACCCTAAGTTCTACCCGATCTACTGTGCGCTGTTAGCAACGGGAAGACCGTCGCCGCCGCTACTGCAGGACGCCGCCGGGGACGCTCCGACTTTCACCGACCTCTACCTCACGCCTGCATCACGCAGGAACGGGTCTTCGCTCATGGCGTTCATCGGTGACCGTAAGTCCCCTCTAAATCCTAAAGCCTAGGTGTTCATGATTTAGATCTAGGGTTAAGGCTAATACTCATATTTAAGGCTTAGGTTAAACTAACACTCTTCAGATGATGAAAGAAAATGATGGAAGAATTAATTATTCATCAACTACAATGTTAATGAAGCATTTTATAGAAATAATGTTACAAATTCTATTCGCAGCAAATCTTTCAAACTAATTTATGCAATGCTCAAGTTGTATAGAAATTATACCAGTCGTTGCGACTCCCATGCGGCGAGAACATCTTGCAGTATGTCCATCCCAAGCTTATCGTACACTTTCTACAGGCACAAAGTTCAATTAGTTAAGGTTATGGAAATATAATCCACTAAAATATTTTTCCCAAAGTTGCTACCATTAGCATATCCTGCTGTTGTTGTATCATTCCTCGCTGTTCGGCTACTTCATGGTGTATCTCTTCATTTTGGCGTAACACGGCCTTGTAAGACATTCCAGACAATCTGGACATCACAGAAACTGTGGGGCAGTCACCAAAAATCAAGTTTCTGGTAGTCGAATTTCTGATGGTAACTTACTGGTTATCACTAGTTTTCTGAACCCTCGAATGGACGCTCAAATAGATACTGACTCATCTCAACCTAATTTTATCTGGCACAGGCGAAGTGACCTTTTTTTGGGTCCCCATCGGAACGGGCATTGGCATCCATAGTGTATATAACCCAAGAGGTCTTAAGGTGGGTCTCATCTAAACCTTAAGGTCGACTCTATAGTGTATATAACCTAAGGGGCCTTAAGACGGTCCCACTCGGCAGATAAAGAAAAATTGTATTTTAATGCTTGTGGCCAGGTCTTTAGCTTGAGGACCAGCCTTAAGCTTTTTTTGCTTATAGCCTGCTTAAGGTCACCCCTGTAATGTATAAGGTTGACCTTAAAGTGGCTTAAGACCCTTTATTTTCATACACTACAGATGCCCTTAGCCCTCCCTTTTTTCCTCTTTACCTCCACAATTGTGTAGCTCGCAATTCCGCACACGAAAAGACTTCTCTTAACACAGATCAGGAGTGAAGGCTTCGCAGGACATGACAGCATAGCCATGGCGCATGTGTCGAAAAGAGCTCATCTGTGAGAGACTGGAAGTTAAAGCATGTCTTAGGATAGACTATGATACGCAATGTATGATCTATGACGCGTTCCTTCATCTGAACAGCACAATTGATGCGAATAGGGACATGTTTAGCGATTTTCAGTTAAATATATTATTTAACTAAAAAGAATTATTGAGTTACAATAAATATTATCAGATGAATTCTAATTTAACCGGTCTTTATTTATTATATTTAGAGATATAGAGCTACTATCATATTTAATTATATGCAAGCATATATTTGATCTATATCAATCTAAAATAAAGATGCATTTAAAAGATCCTAAAGAATCATAAATAAATAGAAAGAACACGAAAAAATTTGCTCCAACCATAACTAGGTAGCCAGATTTTCCGGATTTCTTTGTACTCTTGGTCTCTCTTCTCTTACTCTTACCTGCTCTTCTCTCTCACTCTTTTGTCGCTGCACGCGCTTCTGACTTGAGAGGGGCCTGCACCTGCTGATCGTTTTTCCTTGCGTGACGGGATCAAAGGACCGAATGAGGGACCAGCCTGCTGTGGACCGAAGCACCCCAGCATGATTCTTCACTTCCTCATGTGGTCTGGCCTCATACGGAAAGCTTAAAACAGAAAAAAAAAATTTGACCTTAAGTACTTTGACCGCTCGACAAATGCTTCGATTGATTGACCGCTTGCTATGACCACTTTTGTATGTGATCAAAATCTCTCTCCGCTCGATAGCTTCAGCCGCTCGAACACTTCGCCCACTAAATGAGTACAAGTCAAAGACAGCAACATGCTCGTGGGATTCAAGAAAAGCTATTCTCAGGAAAATAAGCTGCCAATAATTTTTTTTTGAAATATATCTGATTTATTATTTCCGTATCATGTATGTGACTACAAAGCATCCTCACGGCACCCCTAAAAGCCTTCTTCAAGCCCTCACAAAAACCTCAAAACCACACGTTAGCTCTTATCCTCTCCCTACTTTTATAGACTAACGTGTAGACCGTGTTCGACTCAAACACGAACACAAAACCCTATCTCTTCCTCAAATCAAGGGACCCAAAACCCTTTCTAATACGGATTTGACTCAATATCTAAGCTTTCCCCGTTACAGACTCCTTCCATAACGTTTCCAAACCCAACACATGATGAAGCCTCCACGACGCACCTCCTGTATCTTCATCATGTACCATCACCTCACGTGTCGAAGCCTTTGGGACCTCACCGTCCGTAGTTTCTCCATGAATCACCATCTTTGATCTTCATGTGCTCCAGCATGAGCCCAACCACCTCGCATGACATCCCGACCGCCTAGCCCATAGATTTCTCTATACTAATCTCGGTCCTCCTCGTCACCGACCATGATCGTCTCAACGCCCACCTACACATGCAAAGACCAAAGAAATAATTTCTCCCATCACAAGTTCTCCCAACTTGACCATCATCAATATACACACGAAAAACACACCCTTGTCTATCCACACATAAGAACCAAACCATCCACAACTAACAACTAAGTCGTCCACGACCACAAACTCTATTGCTTTCCCAAACTCATCCTCAAACCACTCAATACGACCGGTTACAACTGCTATGCAATACCAGTCGCTAGCTTATCGAGTACTTGAACACAAGTACTCGAGAAATATCATCGCTCAAACCACTCGGGAATATCATCGCTACCAACCACCAAGTACCTACAAAGCACCGACCACCAAACACCAACTACCATGCACAGATCGGTCAACCACTGGCCTAATATGAGTACTTCAAGTACCCAAGATCACAAGAGTTTGAAGCACTCGTACCGACCATGAAGTCTACAAGTATCGACTGTGAAGCCCATGGCAACCAATCGCAATGCCTTCGACTACCAAAGACAATGACAGCAGACCGTAAAGTCTACGACTATCGACAAGACTGTGAAATCTATGACTATGAGAGCAGTCCTCAAAATCTACGACCATCGACTGCAAAGCCTTCGACTATCGGCTAGTAAAATCTTTAACTATCAAGTACCGATCATTAAAGTCTATGACTATCAAGTATCGACCTGTAAACTCTACGACTATGAAAGAGTACTATAGCTATAACCAAGAAAAGTATTGTAGCTATGACCATGATAAAATACTGTAGCTATGATTACCTGCCGTGGTCGTATGGTTGAAGTCGTACTGCCGTGGTCGAAGCCGAATGTGGTCACAGTTGAAATGCCGTGGTCGTATGGTCAAAGTCAAACGTGGTCGAAGAGCTGTAGTCGAACTCTACAGTGGTTGACTTACCGTGGTTGAAATCAGCCGTTCGGACCGATCGAGAACCTTCGGACTGAGGCGAGAACCTTTGGACCATCACTTGAACACAGTCTGATCTTTCGGTGGTACTCAAACGTCGTGTGATGCACCTGTGCCACTTAAACACCATCCGATGCCACTTGAATCCGATCGGACTGGTCCGAAAGTACTCGTAGCCGATCAAAACCGCTCGGAGCAGACCAAGCAAACGGAAACCACTCAGAGCAGACCAAAACCACTCAGAGCTGATCAAAACCACTTGTCAACGGGCAAACCCACTTGAACTCAAAATCTTCGACTGCGATCAACCGAAACTTTTACAAACGCAAAATCCAAAGTAATCCAAATGTCAATTATTCATCATCACTTTATTTACGATCATCCACATGGTCTAACAATCTTCCCCTTGATGATTACATTGATAACACTTTGAAAATCGCTCGAATGAAGAGAGTTTTGAAAGCAGAACTAAATTTTGCGACAAGAAAGTTTTGAAGCTATAGAAACCACTCGAACTCGAAGAAAGCTCACACAAACTCGAAAGACTCAAAAGCTTCAGACAAACTCCCCTTTAACACAAGAATATCTCTCCAGATTTCTCTCCCTTCCAAATTTCCAAATTTCTCTCCCCTTTCTAATTTCTCCCTCTTTGGCAAAGTAATCATCAAGAAAATTCAGAGAAAAAATAATTCTAAAAAGGAGCTGAGAGAATAAAGATTAGGAAACTTTGTAGATTATACAGGTCACTTTGCATTGATTTAATAATTTGATCTAGCCACCTTTTTTAGTAGAGCTTTCTAGATCATATAAAATCATATATCATATAGCAAGATCGAAACAAGTTTTTTAGCATGATTAAGTAATTTATATTAATGACAGTCTTTTGAACAATAACCAAACCAATTATAAAGAGTATAACGAGATATCACACCAAAAAGTGAAAAGGCTAAAAGTAAAGCAAACTTTAAATCTAGACGAGCTAACAGTCTCATATAACAAACTATTGCTTCATACTCAATTCTTAAGCATGTGGCATACTTGTAACATGCTTTTTCATGATACCATTATTGTAGCATTTTTTAAATGGTAGCATGCTTGAAGCATACTTTTTTTATGCACTTTTTGTTCCTTTTTCTCTTTTGTTTAACCATGGCATGCTTGAAGAATACATCTTTTCAATCTTCTCTTCCTCAATTCTCATTTATACCACTTGTATGATACTACATGAAGAATCTCAATTTTTTATAATATGCCAACCTGAGTGAACATAAAAAGATTGCAATATGAAACACGCGAGCCTCATAGCCAAGATTTAAAATAGGTTTCACAATCAAGATAACCCTTTTAGATGAACATCGTTAAGTATTATCAATAATCAATCTAGTCAAAGTATTTCATCATGTCACTTTTAGTTCAAATATAACAATTTAATTATAACCAGTCATGATCAAAGCTACACAGCATGTGAGTAAATATGATACAGAGAGATCCACTACTCAATCAATTTCAATGGCTCAATCTTGATGAATTATATGCAGGTATAATAAATAAAGCTTCTGAAACATTTAAACACCAAGCTCCCTCTCAGAATAATCCTATAGAAAGCAACACGCCCAACTTACTTCTCAACCGAGCACTAAGAGAAGAACCAAGTAGTTAAGAGTGAAAATGAGCAATCTGAGAAGTAACTCAAATACCACTTGTAAAAGACCACTTGTAGGATAACATTACCTTTTTCACATGGTCTAATCTGAAGATGAAATCTTTTAGAAGCCCTCAAAGAAAATGGAGAACTATCAAGTATTCCAATTAAGCAATGATGTAAAAGACTGGAACTCAATCAAACGCATGTTCTCCACCTCTCGTTCACTGGTCTTAAATCACAGAAGGCGTCGGTCTCACAATACTGGGGTTAGTGAGATAAGACTTAGGAATTCAGTACTGTGATACATGACGAACAGGGGGAAACAATAGGCAATGATAAAAAAAATTTAAGTGAAGAATTTGCCTCTGACAATTTTCGGTCAAACTGTCGTTGAAAAGCTGGTCTAACTACCAACTAGTTTGAACGAGTAGAAACTACTGGTCGACATTGATCTGAGCGTCTTTGTACTGTTGGTCGAAACGTTGATCCGACCATGTGAAAAAAACTGGTCTAACTAGTTTGATCATTGACCGGTCTGATCGAGTAGCACGCACTGGTCGAACCATTGGTCATTGATACACTGGTCGAAACTCTGGTATAATCACGGGGCGTCCGACCATGAGGTGGTCTAAATGTTTCAGCAAGGTTGGTCTGACAGCTAACCGAGCATGACGACTAGGTTCTGTTGCAAACACTCCCAAATCTGCAGACGGATGATTAGAGAGAGTAGAGCAATGACCTGCAGATGATCGGTTAGAGGGAGCAAAGCAATGATAAGCAGCTCACACAGTCTCCACTCAAGAACGCTTCCTTAACCTGTCCTTCTTCTCTTTCTTGGCGTTTCAAAAACAAAACTGAACCAGATGACCATCTCTACTACAATGAGTGCATTGATACTTGACTTGATGAGAAGTCATATTTGATGACTTCACAACACTCACTTTCATCGAGGGATCCTTTGATGCACCAGCAGATTTAAACATAATTTATTTTGGTTTAGATTCTATTTCAATTTTTTCAGGTTCAAGAAGATTAACAACCTTAGGAGGATTATTCTTGGCATGTTCAACAAAATTAAATCCTAGATTGATCTTCAAGGAATTATGTTTCAGTTTAAACGTCTAACCCGCTCCCATTCCAACTGCGCAGGGGGTGGTGTTAGGCTACCAGCCCGTTCCCACTGTGACTGTTAGCCTACCATCCCATTCTCACTGTGACACCTTGGTTTAAGATGATGCATGTATTCACATTACTATTGCTACATGTATTTGCATTAGTATCACCATTGTATATATATCTTCCTGTATACAAATGAATCAAATAAGTGCTTCATTTCTATGAGCCTTCTTAGACGGGGCGCTATAAATACCACCGTGGCCCTTCATTGTATATTAAACCACATTACGTTATTCAGATTAAAAATTTTGCTTTTGATTCTATGGTTTGTGCTACAACATCCTCAATAGAATAGGGAGTTCCAATCTGAATATTACTGTTGTTCTTCTTCTAATTCCCTCATGTTTTTGTAGAAAGAACACGTCTACTTTTGCGTGGCCGAGTAGGCAAGGATCGAAGCGTGTGGTTGAACTAATTCTTTTATTGTAGGTTGCTGTATTGAGACAGTAGTTGACGCCATCAGTTCATTAGGTTACACAGATCTAAATTTATCCTTAATTCTACGTCATGAAGACCGAGCACCCCGCAACAACAATTATTTTCTCTGGAGATTTGATATGTGCACAAGCCAAGACAAACATGCATGCATTACCAAGCTGGCCGCCAGTGTACCCATCTGATGGTGCTAACAAGCAACCACATCCACGCACCAATGAACTCAGACAAAGTATTCTTTCCTCATGACAAGCAGAACAACTGCTGTAGACAGAGAACACCAGGATTGTGCCCAGTATGAAAGCAAAAACAGAGCACACCCAGAATTCTTCCAGAATTCTGAACCGAGCGAACACTGTAGATCTTACGGCAAAGTAAAGGAAAATGGAACTGGGTTCAAAAGCTTAATTCTCTGAATTGTATTACTGAATGTCTCGGCTACAACTTTCTGAAAACCTTTTGAATACACCAAAGGCTACAACTGAATGCTAAATACTCTAGCACTAAAACCGGATCACAGATCCACTTAAAATGGGAAATTTGACTTCGTGCAACTGCACGTTATTCAGTCTACGAATACACGCACACAACAAGTGGTCACTGCGCCCATCCTCTGCTTGCTGCTCCTGAACGTACGCTCTGTCATCCAACGTGTGCTGTGCACCAACAGACCACAACCAGGAATTAGTCCAACATACTCCCCCCTAATCCTGGTGTGGCCCAAGATCACGAACTCCGAGTAAGTATCGCATTATTGCCAGCTTCCCTGCCGGTAAGGCCTTGGTCAGTGCATCTGCTCTCTGCTCCTCAGTGCAAACACGCTGAACTTCAATCTGCCCTCTTTCAACACATTCTCTTATGAAGTGGTACTTCGTGTCAATGTGCTTACTGCGACCATGGAACACAGGGTTCTTCATAAGTGCAATGGCTGAATTGTTGTCGACAAACAACTTCACCGTCCTTGGCTTAATTGCAGTGAGTTCAGCTAACAAGTTTCTGAGCCACAATGCTTGAACTGCTGCTGCAGTAGCTGCCATCAATTCAGCTTCACAAGATGACAACGCCACTGTTTTTTGCTTCTGTGAACACCAGGATATCAGACTTCCATTTAGGTAGAAAGCCATTCCCCCAGTGCTCCTCCTCTCAACCAAATCTCCAGCCAAGTCACTATCTGTGTAACCTGTCAACAGCTCATCACCTCCCCCTCGGGTGTATACTAATCCAAGGTTGACAGTTCCCTTCAGATACCTAAGAATCTGCTTGATTGCCTTGGAATGCATCACAGTTGGCTTCTCCATAAACCTGCTTGCAACTCCAACAGGGAATGAGAGGTCTGGCCGAGTATGTAATAAGTACCTGAGACAGCCTATCACACGCCTATATTCTGTGGTATCAACCTGCTGTCCATTCGGATCATTGTCTAGCTTCCCTCTCGGCTCCATGGGATATTTAGTAGGATTACAGTCTGACATCCCAAACTGTGACAGCACTTTCATTGCATAGCCTGACTGCTTGATGGTCATGCAGGTTTCCTGCTGTGTTACTTCTATCCCAAGGTAGAATGAGAGTAAACCCAAATCACTCATCTCAAATTCAGTTGTCATCTGCCTCTTGAAGGCTTCAATTTCAACAGGTTCCTCTCCTGTGACAATAAGATCATCAACATACACTCCAAGTATGATTGCATTCTTGCCTTCTCCCCTTGTGTATACTGCTTGGTCATGTGCACATCTGCAGAAACCTAGTTTCTTCAAGCTTTTATCAAGCCTGACATTCCAAGCCCAAGGAGCCTGTCGAAGGCCATACAAAGCCTTACTCAATCTGAGTACTGACTGCTCCTTGCCTTCCACTACATACCCTTCTGGTTGTGTAACATACACCTCCTCCTCTAATTCTCCGTTCAAAAACGCAGACTTAACATCTAAATGATGAACCTGCCACCCACGCTTTGCTGCAAGTGCCAAGATGACACGTACTGTATCGAGTCTGGCAACAGGAGCAAAAACCTCCTCAAAGTCAACTCCTTGCCGCTGCACATAACCTTTTGCAACTAGCCTGGCTTTGTGCTTGATGACTTCACCTCCTGAGTTCTTCTTCAACTTATAAACCCACTTAAGCCCAATGGGTTTATGTCCTGCAGGTAGCTTGGATAGTGTCCATGTTGAATTCTTCTCAATGGACTGAATCTCTCTATCCATGGCTTCTTCCCACTCTGGATTACCAGCAGCTTCCCTGTAACATGTTGGCTCTTCTGTCTCTGCAAGTAATGCTTCAACATCAGAATCAAGGTTGAGCTCTACCTCAGACGTGTTTTGGTAGAGATCATCCAGTGTGCGAAACTTGAGTGGCTCTTCCTCCAGGCTGCTGTTGCTGGCCGAACCAGGAGGAGACTGCTCCCCGACCGACACAGGTGTCGTTGGCACTGAAGGTGTGCACACAGGAGTGGCTGGTGAAGCCGATGTTGTCGCTGCCATTTGCTCGGCGCGTGCTGCTGCCCACGTTCTGGTGACTGCACCAGGGGGCAAAGTCCAAGCTTGCAGACCACCAGACGGTGTGCGCCCTGCATCAGTCCTTGGCAGCGACGCATCAGGATTTGCCTGCAGTTCCGGTGTGCCCGCCACTGCTCCACCAGGTGCCCAGACCACGGGGCCAGGATGGAGCTCTTCTTCAACATGGAACTCTGTTGATTCTCCGGCGCCGGAACCTGCACACCAAGCCCACTCCAAATTTTCTTCAAATACAACATCGCGGCTTACCACAATCTTTCCGCGAAGTGGGTCAAAGAGCCGATGCGCCTTGCATCCATCCTCCACGCCAAAATACACCATCTTTTGGCTTCGATCATCTAGCTTCTTGATATGCGGCGTTACCACCTTGACATGCGTCGTGCACCCGAATACACGGAGGTGTCCCAGGTGCGGCTTCCTCCCGTTCCAGGCTTCAAACGGGGTACGCTCCCCCATCGCCTTGGTCGGCAGGCGGTTCAACAAGTACACCGCATGCCTCACCGCCTCGCCCCAATACTTCCCAGGAACATTCATGCTTTTCAACAGCGACCTCGACATCTCCATCACCGTTCTGTTCCTGCGCTCCACCACGCCGTTTTGCTGTGGCGAGTAGGGCGCAGTGAGGTGTCTCTTGATGCCTGCCTCTTCGCACACGTCCGCGAACACAGCCGCCAGGAACTCCCCGCCGCGATCGGAGCGCAGCGTTTTGATGCGCTGCCCTGATGTGTTTTCAGCCTCCGCTTTGAACTTGACGAACGCTGCACAAGCTTGATCCTTGCTTTTCAGCATGAACACACACATCCACCTGGAGTAATCATCAACCAGCAGCATAAATTATTTGTTACCGGCGGGTGTTGGTGGAGAAATTGGCCCGCACAGATCGACGTGCTCCAAACCGAGCGGCTCCTCCGCCCGACAACACGCCGCCTGCGGAAACGGCGCGCGCGTCTGCTTCGCCTTCAGACACCCGTGGCACAGCTGGTCCGGGTGGGTGATCGGCGGCACTCCCGCCGCCATGTTCTTGTCGACGAGCATCTTCATCGCCTTGAAGTTGGCATGGCCCAATCGCCCATGCCAAAGCCATGCCGGGTCCTCCAACTTTGCCAGGAGACACACAGGACTTGCCAGCCGTGGTTCAACGCAGTAGAGACGATTTTGTGAGCGCTTCACCCTCATGATCACACGCTGAAGCATTTTGTCGAACACCTCTAGCTCGTCTCCATCCAGCACCACCCGGTAGCCAATCTCAGTGAGCTGACCAAGACTCACGAGATTGCTGCGTAAACTTGGAATGAAGTACACCTCTTGCAGCTGCCACTGATCTCCGTTCTTGCATTCAAAAAGGATTGACCCCTTTCCCTTAATCTGCACAGTGGAACCATCTCCAAATCTCACTTTCCCTGTGATCGCTTCGTCCAGCTCCTGGAATTTCCCTCGATCCCCACTCATGTGGTTGCTGGCACCGTTGTCGAGATACCAGGTGTTGCCGGTGGCCAACCTCCCCTCGGCAAGGTGCAGCTCGGGGAAGACCTTCTCCTCGGTCAAGAACACGGCCTCCCGCCGCGCCCCGTGCGTTCGCTCGAGCGGCGTCAACTCCTCTGACACCGCAAGCATAAGCGCTGGCTCCACTTCATCGGTACGCACGTGATGCGCCTCTTCCTCCCTCTTGGGCTCCTTGCACTGGCTGGCGTAATGCCCGTACTTGCGGCAGTTGAAACACTGGATGTGGCTTTTATCCTTCGCGCCTCCGCCAGTGCCATCCTTGCCAGCCGCGTTCCCGCGCCCGCCGCGACCTCGGCCTCTCCCGCGGCCAGTGGCATCGGGCGACTTACCTCTTCCTGAGGATTCGCCCACCGCCTTCTTCTGCCGCGCCTCCCACTCCGCCTGAGTGAGAAGGAGCTGCCCGTCAGCCTTCATGCCACCAGCTCCTCGCCTCGTGCGTTCTTCATAGGCCTTCAGCCGCCCGACAGCGTCCTCGAACGCCAAGGTCTTGAGGTCATAGAACTGTTCGATCCCCGCGACCACGTTGATGAAGCGGTCGGGGACGGTGTCAAACAGCTTTTTCACCATGGCGGCATCGTCAAGAGTGCCTCCCATGTTGTCGTACCTGACAGACATGGCTGCGAGCTTGCCGGCGTATTGATCCAGCGTCTCATCCTCCTTCATACGCAGCGCGTCGAAATCGCCTTTCAACGTTTGCAGCCGCGCCTCCCTGACGCGCTCCGCGCCGACGAACCTTGTCTTGAGACAGTCCCATACCTCCTTCGCCGTTTTCTTCTTTGCCACCTGCATGAGAAGATCCTCCGGGAGAGCTTGGAGAAGGTGCGCCCGCGCCTTCTTGTCCTTTCTCGTGTCGACGCCCGTCCCGGCCGCCGGCTCGATCGCCTCCCAAACACCTTGATCTTCCATGATTGCTTGCACCCGGATAGTCCAACTAGTGTAGTTCATCGCCGTCAATTGCGGGTATGCGTACGGCCCACCGCCGTCGCCGATCTCCCGCGATCCTTCTCCGCCGGTGACAATCGACATCGGGTTGTACCGAGATTACTTGGGCATGCACAACCAGTGCTCTGATACCAAATGTAGACAGAGAACACCAGGATTGTGCCCAGTATGAAAGCAAAAACAGAGCACACCCAGAATTCTTCCAGAATTCTGAACCGAGCGAACACTGTAGATCTTACGGCAAAGTAAAGAAAAATGGAACTGAGTTCAGAAGCTTAATTCTCTGAATTGTATTACTGAATGTCTCGGCTACAACTTTCTGAAAACCTTTTGAATACACCAAAGGCTACAACTGAATGCTAAATACTCTAGCACTAAAACCGGATCACAGATCCACTTAAAACGGGAAATTTGACTTCGTGCAACTGCACGTTATTCAGTCTACGAATACACGCACACAACAAGTGGTCACTGCGCCCATCCTCTGCTTGCTGCTCCTGAACGTACGCTCTGTCATCCAACGTGTGCTGTGCACCAAAAGACCACAACCAGGAATTAGTCCAACAACTGCAACCCAAATGGCTTTCCATTGATGCACACGATGCAAATACTGAACATTATTAGCTGGACACTGCCGATCGAGCAGCTGATCCAGATGTGTACTCCTATGATATATTCTTGCTCCACACAAGAGTTGCAGAGAAGGGTGGCACCTGACACACTCGTAGAAGCTCAAGAGACTCCAGGAATGTGTAGATCGACAAGAAGTAACTCGATGTTCAGCTTGAGCATCTTGTACTTGTAGTCCAAGAGACTCCAAGAATGTTTAGCCTTAGCCGGGGACAAGACGAAGCAGATGCTGCCTTCAAGGGCGAGCAAACCTGACGAGAGCATCGAATCTTTGAGCCCACCTATATATACGTAACTACATTGTACATTTGCACGTACGGTTGCATACTTGCATCATCATGCACCTCGTAGACATATATCACACAGGCAAAAGGGAGAGGGGGGAGGCGCCATGGCGGAGACCGCGCTGGGCATGGCGCGTTCGGCGTCGCCTCATCGGCCGCGAGGGAGGAGGTGGGCCGGCTGCTTGGAGTACTGGACGATATCTGGTATGTACTTAGGTACGTTTGGATACAAAGTATTTTTGAAGTTTTTTAGAAACTAGTCAAATTACCCGAATAATTACAGCTAGATCTGACAATATTTGTATTTACAGATACAATTGTATTATTATACAACATCAATACCTATTATTGAATAGAGTAAAATACACTGGATTTCTGAACTTGTCATATTGGTTCACTTAGGTCCCTAAACTTTGTAACTATAGATTCATATACTTAAACTTCTTTAAGTGAGTTAGTACAAATCCCAAGAACGATTCGCTAGGTTTGACGGCTCACGTGTAGCCTTGACAGATATCAGTGTGACGTGGGGGTCAAATGGCAGGATTTTGCATGTCATTTTTAGGTTGGTTTTTCCATACTTAAGTCCTACATTGGATTGAGTTGGTGAGAATTAAAACTCTAAGACCTAAAATCCCAAATTTCCATTTCAATCCACCGTGGCCCTAAGACTAAACTCCTTGAAATCTTTAATTCCCTATTTCCCTATCATCCTTTGATCAACGCATTCTATCTCCATGGCAGTGGCATCGAGCTACTCTACGACCAGCCGCCGGAGGGAGAAACACGCACTGCCATTGATCCAGTGCCCAAGCTGCGGGTAGACGGAGGTGTTGCAGTTGACCTCCAAAACCTGTCACCGCAATTTTCTTAAGTGCCTGAATCACCAGGTGAGTTGGTGTTTGAATTTGGTGTGCATGATTCTTTCATTTTGATTTCGTTCGTTTTTCTTTTGAATCGACTCGCCTCGATTTGACTCGCACCTCCAACCTCCTTCACCTGTAGTCGGCTTGCCTAGGTTCGATCACTTCCAACTCACGGTCATCTTAGGAGCTCATGGAATGCATAGTGGTGTGAATACGTACATGAGCTCCATGCTAGCATCAACCAAGGCTACACATGAGCGGTCAAGTCATGCGAATTATCCTTGGGACCTATACCGACCCAAGGATAGGTGAGCTCAAACATTCACACTTCGTCGGGACTTCTCACAATCTTCTTTGAGAAACTCACCGCGCACGACGTCTCCAACGCCGTCTAGAAGTCAGCAAACTTCAAGAGTAATAAGTCAAGCCCCTTGCTTAACTCTCACCACGTGCAACGAATACACAAGCTCAAATAGAAACACAATCCAACTCTAGATATAACACATGCAATTTAGATCTCTTCTCCTTGCTCACAAGGTGCAACACATGCACAAGGGGGTATTTATATCCCACATAAGAAAACTAACCGTTGGAGCCAAATCCCTGAAAAACTTAGGGAAATCGGAAGTTCTGCTGTACAAATCGTGGTACTTCTACTTCCCTCCCAACAGTTAGAAAAACTAGTTGTTACAGCCAAAATCGGAAGTTTCGTCATTCATTCTCCGTTACTTTTGATCATCGGAAGTTCCGCTGTCCTAGAGCGGTACTTCCAATTTCCACGAGATCAAGTTTTTCAAGAGTCGTTCTCTAAAAAAGCATATCGTTGGAAAATCCAGAACTTCTGTATTTCGGAAGTGCTGCATTGCACATGCCAGTACTTCCGATGTCCAGTAGTACCACTCACACAGAGCTGGTACTTCCGACATTCAATAGTTCCGCGAAATGCACACCAGTAGTTCTGATTTTCCTGACAAGTGCAGATACTTTAACAGATTTTGCAAAAACACATTTGCAAACTATAGTATCATGCACATAAGGATCAAACATGATTCCCAATCAAGTTGCAAAATATATTTGCACACTTTTGAATCATGACAGAAGAAATAGGTACATAGACTCCTCACATTTGCAAAATATATTCGCAAACATGAGTCACATGCTACAAGGATTATATATGAGTTTCAACCATTTAGAAAACGCATTTGCAAATATAAGCCTCATACCACAAGGAATAGGAAATATGGACTTCAAGCACTTGCAAAACACATTCGTAATGTATAGTCTCATGTTACAAGGATTTCACACATGAGCTTCAACTATTTGCAATACACTTTCACAAATATAAGCATCATGCCAAAGAGAGCTAGAGCAAGTGTGATTGAGCTATCAACACATGATGAGATTCAAACTACTAGACTTGACCTATTTTAATAGTACGGCAACTTATATTAGCAACCCAGTCTTCCAACCAAACACCAAGACCGGTAAAAGGCTAGGAACACATCCTTAGCCCTATCTAATCAACCTTTTCCTTGAGCATCCTCTCGTTTCTTGATGACGTCCATCGTTACTTTAAGTCTGAGCCATCGACCTAACATGTGTCAACACATGATGAATTCTTCGCTCGACCTCCATCAACACATAATGGGTCTTCACTTGACTTAATGATCAACACATGATCATCTCCTCTTGGACATGCATCAACTCATAATGCATCTTCTTCTTGATGGTCTTCAATGCATGGAGCCATCTTCTATCACACATCTTGGCTTCATGATCTTTAGTACATAAAGTTGCCCCAAGTCATCCTCATTTGTGGAACCTAACATATTCATTCAACTCATGAAAAATGTTAGTCCACAAACCAATGGCCATCAATTATCAAACTTCATCATTAACACATAATGAAGGGACTAGATTTAATAATCTTCACTTTTTGGTAATTCATGACAATCTCAATAAATAATGAGATAAAGATTTATTTGCGAGCATACAACATGTATACAATACTTGTATACTCTAAGATAAACTTTAAGCAATGCTTACTCATCCGGTTGTCATTTAACAATTAACACATGTTAGATGAACTAGATGACAACCTGATTCCAAATGAGTATATATGAACTACACAAACTATATATACTTAAGAGATATGTTTCAAAGTAAAGATCATAATCTGTGTATTAAAGGAAACATGGATTAACACTTATGAAACCTCAAAACATAAAGTGAACTCCCCCTAAGTATGTGCATACAAGTATGTGTAAAGAAAACACATGCATATATTCAAGTTTATATATTTGGTGGAATTCAACCTATCTCTGGATCCAAGGAATGCAGTAGAATATAATATAAGAATATGATTTCGAATGCATACCTCTTTGATTTCACTATTTCAACCAAATGAGACTAAATAATATACTTAAACAAGCATGTTAGTCTCACATATAGATTTGTCATTTAATCATATATTTGGATGTGAGGAATGCAACAAGATTATAAGAAAGATATCGAATGCATACATCAATGATTTCACTTTTTCATCCATATGAGACTAAGTAATATTATAATTAACAAACAAGGTTAGTCTCATAAATGCATTTGTCATTATCACTAAAATATCATAATAGTTTTTGTTATTATCACCAAAACCAACTTAAATGGAGCTTAATCTTTCACCTTCCCATCTCATCTCCACAGATCCACTTCCGTTCGCTGTCGTCGTTGGATCTAGAGCCTCCCCATCATCCTTCCTTTCCATACCTACCACAATTATTATCGCCTAGGAGTCCTCACCACTGGATCTGGAGCCTCCTGGCTTTTCCTCTCTGAATCCATCGTTGTTCTTTGTCACTGGTGCTTGAGGTACTGATTGCTTAGCTTCATCGCCTGCATAATCCTCTGTTGATCATCCGCTAATCAGCATGCTTGCAGAGAGGGCCTGACCAAGTTGCGTTGTTGAGGGTGCTCGTTGCGGGCCACTATCCTGAGAAGTAGCAGCTCGGTCGATGAATAGACCTAAAGAGTTGAGCGCTTGCCAATTGGATTGTCATCCTAAGGTGCAGGTCGACCATTGTGGAGGCCCCGTATGTAGCAACTAGCCTAGGCCCTAGAGGAGGTAGGGCATCATTGGTGAGCCCCGTGTGAGGAGGAGGGGTGCCAGAGCTATTGGCTTTTATGCACACCATCCACTATCATCGCCAAGCGCAGAGGCTTCTTCCCGACCCACCTTCAATCTGAAGTTGCTCTCATATTAATGTGTTGTGCTTGTTGTGGTTCTTTTTTCTTTTGCTATGGCTTATTGTGCTGGTGCTGCTGTTCAGTGTTGTAGCACCCCGAAATTTGGGGGAAAACCCTCTCTATATCAAACTCTATCTTTCTATCTCTATTTAACTCTCCCATCTCTGTCTCCTTCCAATCTCTCTCTCTCTTTCCTGCGTGGCGGTGGGCTAGGCGACTGCCGGTGGTGAGGCTCTGGCGTCGACGGCGCTGTGGCTGGCCGAGGATGGCGTTGACACAAGGCAGGCGGCGGCGCTAGCGTAGGGCGTGCGCGTGGCACCGGAGGTGTGCGGCGGTAGGCAGCGCACGACACGTAGTGGCGGTCGGGCGGTGCAGCAGCACGTAAGCTAGGTGTGGCAGTCGGTGGCGGTGCAGGCCAGGACGGCGGTCGATCGGAGGTGGGCAGCAGGCCAGTGGGTGGCGACCTGGCCAGGAGGCGACGCATCGTGAGGCGCACAGGCATAGGCATGTCTGCACCAGCTAATGTGGCATGGGCCGGCTTGGGAGGTAGTGGCCGGCGGTGGTTTCACCGACAGTGGCCGGCGGAGGCATTGACGACGGCCAGTGAGACCCGTGGCGACGGTGGCTTGGAGCAGTGGTGCATGGGCGATGGCAGCACCAGCTTGGACGGCGGTTGACGGTGGTGGCATGGCACGGCCGGCGGCGTCGACCGGCCAGCGGCGGCAGGGTAGCCGTGGCACAGTGGCCACATGGCCGGTCCAGTCGAAGCACGACCGAATGCAGTTTCGCGCAGGGGTTTTTGCTAATTCACATGGTGGGACACCATTGGCTTGGCTGAACGGCGATTCACACGGTGAAATCTAGCAAACGTGAGTCCTTCCGGCCGAATGATCTCTTCTGTCCTTCCATAGTTTCATCTAAACACTCGCTTGATTCACCCCCATCTCCTCACAAGTTCGCACGTGGCTTGGAGGAAGCGTTCAGGCAGTTGCGCACCTTGGATCCCTCGTTCAACATACCCGCCGAATGTGCTTAAGGCAAGTACCTCACCGCCGTAACCTTTCCGTTTCGCATACCACGTGTTTCCATATTACTTATCACATTGCCATTGTACAATTAACATATTGCTAAAATTACCTGGTTAATATCATATCACTAAAGTTACCTAGTTATTATCCTATCACTAAAGATTACATGTCTACTATCATATCACTATAATTACCTAGCTAATATCATATCGCTTGGCTAATATCATATCGCTAAAGTTACCTTGCTAATATCATATCACTTTAATTACCTGGCTAATATCATATCGCTAAAGTTACCTGGCTAATATCATATCATTACAATTACCTGGCTAATATCATATCGCTAAAGTAACTTGACTAATATCATATCACTACAATTACCTAGCTAATATTATATTGCTTGGCTAATATCATAGCGCTAAAGTTACATGGCTACTAGCATATCACTAAAGCTTATCTGGTCAATATCATACCACTAATACTTGTCTAGTTATAATCATATCACTTATGTTTGCTTGGTTATAGACTTTTAATATTGTATTCATACCACGATGTTCTAGGTTATCTTGTGTCACATGCTTTTAGGTTTATTAAAATGCTCAATTAATGATATTCTAGAATTCATGCTTTTAATTAGTGTTTTAGAATTCATGCTTAAATCATTAATGGGGGTAGCGTATGAACATGTTTTAACTTAGGTTAAATTATTAGCACTCTTTTGACATTAGGGCTACTATGTTTTAGTTTATTAATATCATTACCCATTAATTGTATAATGTTGAATGTGTGCCATGACGGATATATATATATATATATTAAATCTATTAATCTGACTAATAATCACTTATCACATAATAAAACCTAGATGGTTGACAACCTTGTGTGAGCTACATTATAATACTCCTAGAATGATTCTTAATCCTCCATCACCATATTATCATTCCACATCACATCATATCGGGAATTACATTTCTCTATTTCCAACCTTAGCCAATCTTTCCTCTTATCATAACCTTATCTCAGTCTTTTCTTAGTTCCCTTAATTTCATACCATATAACCTATTAACAATGTAACGGTTAGTTGGCCTGGGGTTATCCACATATAGAGCAGATTTTCACCCAGTTGGTAATGTACGCCGGGGGGTATACTCTCGTTACTCAGGATATTACACCCTGTCTGTAGTTATATAGTCGGGGACAGCATTGTGCCTGACTATTCTCGTATAACATGGTATGTGGGAGTAATTGCCAGTGCCATTGCCATAACTTGCTAAATAATGATTATCCCTAATTGCATTATTCCTGTTACCTCTATCTCTAGCTATTATCAGTGTTTCCAGTTAACTCACTAATAAAGGAAATAACAGTTACATGGCCCGGAGTTACCCACATATAGGGGAGATTTCCACCCACCTGGTAATGTACTGGGGGGCTGTACACACTCGTTACTCAGGATATTACACCCCGTCTACGGTTATACAGTCGAGGATAAGGATGTGCTTGACTATTCTCGTATAACCGGGTATGTGGGAGACAATCGTTGGTGCTTTTGCCATAATTTGCTAAATAACAATTATCTTGGTTCCACATTTCCATTATCTCTATCCCCAATAGGTATCAGTGTCCCTGGTAATCTAGTTTTATTGCAATTAACCTGTGTCAATGACTTGCTTGCTTTACTTATAATTTACTTATCGTGTTGCGATCGTTGTTGGATACTTGCTGAGATTTTCAAATCTCACGCTTACTCTTTTCATTCTCAGGTAAAAGGCCAGTGGAGTGATAGCATCATGTATGGGTGAGAGCACTCGAGTTTTCAGCACCGTGGCTTGCCACTATTTATGTTATTCTATTTAGTCCACTTTTTGGTTAGAAGTTGGCTGGTCCCATGTTTCAAACATTTATTTCAGTTTCCGTTGGTTCTCTAATAAAGTGTTAATACAATTTTAAATCTTTTGTGATTTCTACTATTGCTCTTATTTATTCTTCACTTTGGCGATGACATTATATAGTAGTATCCCAGATTGGTTGTATGTGGGGTGCTACAAGTGTGGTGTTGGTGTAGTCTAATGGTGTGGGTGCTATGGTGGGTTCATGTTGTGAGCCGTGGTGGGGCTATTGCTGTGGTGTGCACCTTGGTATGGATGGCTGCACTTCAAATCCTTGGAGTTGTGGTTCTTCAGCATTGTGTAGTTCTTGTTGTGGTTCATCTAGCCATTGCTTCTATCTTCTCTCAACATTGTGCAATGATGATCATATGCATTGGCTAGTTCGATAGCCAGTTCGAAGCTTCAGCGTGTTAGGTGGTGGGGTGTGTTTGTCCTTGCCCTTACCGGTGGTGTGAGTTTGCATATGATAGATTAGGTTGGTGGTGTGTTTGGGTGTTGTGCTAGATGGGGTTGGCCTCTAGCCTCCTTATTAGTATGCTTAGCGAGGTGTACCAGATGGGGTTCATTTTTTTGTCTACGGTATCTCCCTGCTATGGCTGGTGTCAGTGGCGGATCCAGGAAAAATTTTTGGAGGGGCTGAAGTTCCTTCAGCTTGACCTCAGCCCCTTCTACATTATACATCCATAGCTAAAAATTTAGGGGGGGCTCCAGGGGGGGCTCCAAGGGTCCGGTAGCGGTAGGGGGGCTCGAGCCCCCCCCCCCCCCCCCCCCCCCGCCGCCCCACCGCTGGATCCGCCCCTGGCTGGTGTCTATTCTTCTTTCTTTTTTTACTCCTGCTTTATCAATATAATTGATAGTTTTTTGACTATTTGTTTCAAAAAAGTTGTTCATACAATTAGTGCCTCATGGGCGATGCATGCATATGAGTGTGTGGCCAATGCGTGTATTGTCTATAGGCAATGGCATTTACCATCATTTTTTATTTAAGAATTGGCAATGACCATCATTGCTCACGGCCATTGTGCGCCTCGTGTATCACATCATTGCCCTTGGCCAATGTAATAGTTCATACTTCATGTTCTCTGAGCAAAATACCGTATTAAATACTGCAATCATAAACACTACATAGTTTTTGTTAAAACTATGGTACATTAAAACCGTAGTATTTTATAGGTGACATGTGGGAAACTATAGTTTTTTTAATATTGTAGTATATAAATGCTAAAACATTCAAACAGTCCTAACGGCTAACACAAAATAGGTGTGTAGTTTATGTTTGCTTCTTCTCAATTCATTGCCTACATGGGCCTTCCTTAGAAGCATGGATGTGACTCGCATGTTCCAACTCTCTTCCAGTAGTGATTTAGACTTTAGTCAGTGCCTCATTTCCAAGTGATTTGTCAAGTTTCACGGTGAGATCTAGATGCGTAGTGCATCAATATGAATGCTCTGATCTGGTTGCATTATCACTAGCTCATATGCTCTTGATGCACATTATTTATACATGTCCAACGAGAGTGGATGTTTCACTTCCTACGAGATTCCTATAATTTTTTTTGCATTCCAAACGAAGCCTAGATCTTCCCAAGTTGAGAAACAACAAGAGAATTTAAAACATGAAAAAAACATCTTTAAGAAAAGGACAATGCTATGGTATAGCACGTTTCACCTAGGTTTTAGTTAGTTTCTTCCATGTTTTGTCCAGGTTTCAGATTCAAACATGTTTCAGAGGGTTTAAGGGCATTTCAAAGGGTTTCATATTGAAGCCGATGAGTTTTGGAAGAGTTTCACTCAAGTTTTAGATCAAGCTTTTAAATTTCAAAAATATTTCAATGAGTTTTGTTGGAATTTCAAGTTCTAGAACAACAGTTTTGCTATTTTATAGGCACCCATGAGATGGGTTTTTGCTATGTCATGGGTACCTATGCCTTTGGATCTGTGAAAGGTGAAATTTGGACCTTCATTGACACCATATTTATCCCCATCACGCCTGTGACTTGGGATTACAAACCGATTAGGGCCACAATGACGCATCATCTTCTTCATCGTGCGCCCAACTTTGTCTCTGTGTGCTGCCGTGGTTGTACGCCACCATGGTTCCTCTTGCCGGAACCTCTGACGGCCTCCTTTCCCCTTCCCCATCAATGCTTCCCCTACACATCCGATACTGAAGTTTTCGTCCATCACCAACAAGCCACTACACCTTCGAGTTCTGCGCCACCGCATGCTTGCTTCCCCCTTTCTAGTCACCATGCTCGACGCCACTACAGCTTCCGTCTATGAGCTACAACACCATCACACCCAAACCCTAACTCTTGCAGTGGTGTCTCTCTAGTGCTGCTGCTGGTGAGGCTATATGCAGGGAAAAAAAATTCGGTTCGGGAAAATTTTCGTCTCCAGCCGAAAGCAACGAAATGGCCGAAATTTCGGAATTTCGCTGAAATTTCGTCCGAAATTTCGGAATTTCGCTGAAATTTTGTCCGAAATTTTCAAACCGTCGTTCGAATTCTTTGATGAAATATGTGCGAATTCAGAGTGTTGGTGACGGCGAGTTATACTGGCGACTGGAGTGGTGTTAGGGTTCCAATGGGGAGCGCGAGTGCTGCCGGGATTGGTGGGCTGGGCCATTTTGGGCTGCTGCGTGCGGGTGGGGCTCACGGCTCGCAGCGTCGTCTGCCGTCAATTTCAAATGCAGGCGAATTTTTTGACCGAGACAACGTTTTTTCACTCAGCAACGAAAGCAACGAAATTTCGCCATTTCGGCGAAATTTCGGACGAAAAATTTTTCCCTGGCTATATGATGTGGATCAAATCTTGAGGTGAGATTGATTCGATGGATTATTCGATCTTTCATGGTCGTAATTCCTGAATAGATATGGGAAGCATGAATTACAGGCAGGGGCGGACCTACAGGGTATGCCAGGTGGGCCACGGCGCCAAACCCTCTGATTTCGCCCCCTTCTCCCCCCTCATCTCCACTCCTCGTCCTCCTCCTCCCGCCGCCCCGATGCCGCCCCCGCTGCGGCGCTGTGTGCCCCAACTGCGCCGAGGCCTTCCCCTCCGAGCTCGCCGTCTCCGGGCACCTCGACGGCTGCCTCGCGTTTGTCGGCGGCGCTCGCGCGCGCGGTGAGCGTGGCCATCGCGGGGGCCGGCTACTGCGTCGTCGCCGCCGACACCCGCCTCTCCGTCGGATACAGCGTCCTCAGCCGTGACCACTCCAAGATCGTCAGCCTGTATGTTTCCTTCCAACCCTCCCTCTGTCCCATGTATGATTGTTGATTGGAGGAGAGGTTGGCTTCGGATTCGGCGAGATCCTAATCCCACTGCTTGGTTTTGGTCGCCCTGTGCCTGTGTGCTAATAAGGACGCTTTGGTTTTCGGTCAAAAAAAACCATGACTGTTTGGGAATCAGTGGTTCTACATGTTCTGCCACATCTGTTATACAGCTCGGTGAGAATTTGCAAAGATGGATCATGCTCTGTTGCTGAAATCTTGCCGACTGCGTAGAAAAAAAATGGGCTAGTGCTACTGATGAATTGAAGATCCATTTTGTGTAGTTGAAACTGTATAAAATGCTAGGAATAAATGGGATGTATCACCTGATGAAAAATTAGTCCAATTCCCTTATCCTATGATCTACTAGTTTACAAGTAACTGTTGTAAACAGAAGTAGTTCTGTTGGACCCAACATAGTGAGTTTTATCATTTTTATAGGCAAACATTGAGCCAACCGGTCTATCCTAATCTGAAAGCTTGCTTCATTGCTGAATGAATGTGCTAATGTTGTTCTCTCTGCTCCCCTTCAATTAGGGCGGACAAATGTGTTTTGGCCTCATCTGGATTTCAAGGCGATATCAAAACTTTGCATTAGAACCTGGCTGCAAAGGAATTGGTAAGTAATGACTGACTGACCATCTATTAACCCTCTTTCAATGAATTGGCTCTTGAGAAGCAAATAGTCATACATGAAAATGAAATAAACAAAATAACCTTTTGCTGTGAGTTGCAATATATAATTCTTTTGATGTATCAGAACTCTAATGCCATGCTAATTATGCAGGATGCAGTGATGCCCTTGTCTGAATCGGATGCAGTTGATCTGGTGAAGGACGTCTTTGCATCAGCCACAGAGCGAGATTATACACTATATGCTGCTTTCTTGCCCTTAGATGCTCAATGATTACTATTGACTACTTAAATCTTCTGACTCAAATACTATTGTTCCATGAATTTTACAGGGAGATGGATTGGAAATTGTAGTCATCAACAGCTCCGGCGCCAACCGTGAGTGCATTGAGTTAAGGAAGGATTAGTGTGGGATACCTGTGAAACAACATTACCATCACAACAAAATATCACTTGCTATCACAGGCCTCCCCCAGAAGCGGAATGATACATTTTCCCCTTGAATTCCTGTTTGTTCACTATTGCAAGAGTGACTATACAATACATTGTATTTTATCCTTATCTGATATACATTGTTACAAGTGCTCTTCGCCGTGATGGACGAGGTGCCCGAGGACGCGAGGCTGGGTGGGATCAGGCATGTCGTGCTCCTCCTCGAGAGGGCCTGGCCTTCGGCTCCACCGCAGGCAGAGGCCAAGGAGAGTTGCCCAAATGGGGTTAAGGAAAAGCAGGAGGTTAAGAAGATCGTTGATCGCCAGGTGAGCACCTGTTTAGTTAAATATTGTCTGCCAATTGCTTATTTCAGTAATTAACAAGCAAGGTACCCGTTCCGTCAATGGATTGAACTGTGTTATGGTGCTGTGATAGTATGATTTGCCTATATTATGATCTTTCAGACATACTCATGCCAAATTATGTTTCGACACGTTTTGCGCGTAGTCATGCTAAATTAGGTTTGTTTTTATTCCAATAGCTCATAAGATTGCAAACTAGTATAATATAAAATCAGTGCTAAATTTTAAAATCCTGTTGTCTACTTGAGATAAGGAATGCGCCACAACAATCTCGGTTGCTAATTTTGGTGCGGCATACCCTTTGGTAAAATCTTGGGTCCGCCACTGATTACAGGATGTATTTCGCACTAGGCTAGATAATGCCCTCAACCATGCACACCATAATGCATGACCTAGGGCAAGAGGATCAGACAATTAATCAAGCAAATATCTACACCACAGTAGGAACCTTCACGCCAAGATGGAATCCTACTTTGAAATTCATAAGAACTCACGTAGAACAGGCATGAACCGTAACGGCTAAAGGCCAACTTGCACACACGTTTTAATTCATAACTCAACTCTCCCACTTGCCTAATTCTCATTTCCTACGTAAAACTAAGAAACAACACCAACTGGTGACATTTTATTGGCTTGGACCGCATCCTCCTCCTCTCCTTCAAGTGAAAACATCCTTAGTTTCGAGGTAATCTTCAAAACATCTCCTTTCTGTCCTTGTGACAGCGAAAATTTTTCCATCTTGGCTCGTGCTTAAAGCTTCTTCACTTCTTACTCTTTATTTGTAGCAACCTTTGTTTCCAGCCTTCCTCAAACCATTAACATCCATAGGATACAAACATATTTCTTTACCCCACCAGATGAAGGAGTAAGCCTTGGTGCACCAATCTTGAACAAGGTTTCAAATAGCCGGCTATAGCCACCACTATAGCCGGATTTAGCCTTTGAGAAGGCTAAGGGCTAAGAGAATTCAATTTTAGCGCTAAACAGTGTTTGCCGCTATTAGCCGGATTTAGCCCGCTAAATCCGCTAAATGGACTGCTATTTAGCCCGCTAAGGAGGAAAAAAAAACCTGAAGTGGGCCGAATTATGGACTATAATCTATTGAACTTATGTGTTTGTTTGATAATGTCCTGAAGGAATGCACTATGCCTCACTATTTGCTGCTATGAATGTTTTTGTATGCTAAAATATCCTTGATTATATGCTTATATGTGCATAAAACATTGAATTCTGAGTTTTTTACATATACTTTTACTAATCCGCTAAATGAGGCTATTTGAGGCTATAGCCCGATATAGCCTTTGTAACCTCTGCGGAACCCATCCGCTAAATATCTTAACCGACTATTTGAAACCTTGATCTTGAAGTTGAGGCTGATAACTACACCACATCCAAGACTATACCAGCTGAAGTGGTAGCGTTCATTGAAGTGTCATTATCGGTCATGAAATCAATAACTTTCTCTCCCACTTTGCAGTGAGAGTTAAAAAGCCAAATCTTGCATCCTTCCTCCTCCAGAAGGACGTTGAGACCCAATCTCCTGTAACTCTGTGTAGTAGTAAATCCTACAGCATCACCATGAGCAACTATCGCTCTGGTACCAAATTATGTGGATAAAACCTCTAGGCGAGATCAATCCGATGGGTTGCTCGATCTTTCATAGTGGTAAATCCTACGAATTACATGATGCAATCCGCACTAGGATATATAATACCATCAACTGCGCACACAACAATGCATGACATACGACAAGAGGATCTGACAATCTAGCAAGCAAATACTTACACCCTAGTAGAAACTCTGATATCAAGATGAAATCCTAGATTGAAATTCACAAAATACACATCGAATAGGGATGAACCCTCATGGCCGAAGCCCAACAAGCACAAACATTCTAATTTATAACTCAACTCTCCCACTTGCCTAATTCCCATTTTCCTATGTAAAACTGAGAAACAACACCAACTAGTAACGGATTAGTTATTTGGGCCACATCACTATCAACTCGAGACTCTCTACGCGCTGGTTCTAGAGGAGGTGAGTGATTTTTTCGAATCATTTGATATTTGTTGGGATTATTTTTTCTCAGTTGATTTTTTAATCAATAATTTTATCTCAGTAGAATTTTTATCGAGCTCTTCTCAATTGAAATTTTTTCCCCGAATTTTTATGGCATCCATGAGTAGAGTTTCACTACTCACACTCACAGACACCCTTAAGTTAGATGCTTTCCCAGAAGAGTATCATGCGAGTTTCTTGTGTATATGTAACTACAAAGTGAAAATAAATAACGTTGCTGTTGGTGCTTCCCGTTTCTAAATGATTTCTCCTCCTTTTGGAGAATGTTCCATTCTGTGATAAAAGATCGTCGTTTGGCCTCGATAAAGCACAACCACATGCTTGGTATGTGTAATACTAGTAAAAATTAAGGATCTCTTAATTCTCTACTACTTAAAAATTGGAGTTGGTAGCAGTCCGTCCATTCTCCACAGGCCAATCTCTCAGTTTCGTTGCGCCGACATGTGGGCCCAAATTCCACGCTGCCCCCGCTCCTCCACCAAAACCGCTTCGCCCTCGCCAAAACCGCTCCGCCTCCTCCCCCCGCAGAACTGCCGCCGCCTCCTCCCACGCTTCGCCCTCGCCTCCTCCTCCCCACCCGGCGCTGCCGCCGCCGCCTCCTCCCCCGCTCCTCTGCTCCGCCCTCGCCTCCTCCTTCCCCGCTCCTCAGCTCCGCCCTCGCCTCCTCCTCGCCCCACCCCACGCCGGATCTGGGCTGGGGCGGCGCGGTGATGGCGGGAACCGGCGAGGCAGCGGCGCCATGGGTGGCGGAAAGGTGTCGGCGGCGACCAGATCTGGGCGCATCGAGACCGGCAGCGACCAGAACCGAGGCGACGGCGGCCGGATCCGGGCGGGAGACAGCGGTAGGATCCGACGGGGCGGCTAGATCAGTGTCAGGATGGAGTGGCATCGGGGCAGAGGCGGTCACGGTGGCCCGGGAGACCCCGACATCCGCATCATTCTCCGTCCCAGAGCAGAACTCGCGTCGCGGGCCGGGTCGCCGCGATGCAGGTGGAGCTCCCTTCCCGCGCCGCCACCCAGCCAAGCAAGGCAGAGGAGACGCCGCCGACCTCCCCGGTGGCCGCCACATATAGCGGAGGCCGTGCCGCTCATCTCGGGTGGGTGCGTGCGGCGGCGGGTGGTGAGCGAGTGGTTCGCTCAACGCAGCGGCTCTTTTCACCGCGACATGGGCCGCGCGGCCGCTGAAACCTTCCTCCTCACCCGGCTCAGGCTCATCCTCCTCCGCTACCTCAGGTACTCTCCAATTCCATTTCTCTTGCTGCCACTTTCACATGGTGATTTGCTTGTGATCTTACTACAGTTAGATATATCATGACATTTATTTTGGAGAATTAGTGTACCATGACATGTTTAGCACGTAGCTAAATGAACTTTACTAAGCTTGCTACTAAGATCAGATGCTAAAGCTCAGAAAATTTTCATATGATGCTTCTTTTATCACGGGTGTGGTCTTTTCCTAGATTATTGTTCAGTTCGCTGCAATAACAAATGTTATTTACAGATTCAAAAGATAACGAGGTATAAAATCTTAAAAGAATGGAATAGTATCCATGTGATTTACACTTCATAATTATATCATTCTGTAAGACTATTTATTCCAGCTGGTTCACTGTTTGCGGTCTAATGCTGATGTCCAATGTATTTCTTGTAATCTTGTCTGATAGCACTACTCTTCTAGAAAATCTTTCTGATACGCTATTACTGCTTATGATTCATACAATTTTTTTGTACTACTACAGGATGGGCATCTCATAATGTTTCATTGGCCAAGCATGAATGTGCTCTTAGAAGAACCCAAAGCTCATAAGCCCTTCTGAGACATGGATATCAGGTTAGGGCAAGTGGAAGTACAATTTTTTTACCTTTATGTTTTGCAAAAGAATAACAGAATATTTCATAGTTGGATGAACTAAAGTATTGATGTAAATGGGCACAATCATATAGCCACTTAGGCATTGTCTTACAAAAGGAACCAAGGACATTAATAATGTAGCAGTAATCCCAAACCTATATGTCAGGTTTTATGGTTCTTGGCTATTGTCCCTATACTTTATTCAACACCGACTGATATAATGCTACTGCCTTTTCTCTTGTAGCTCAGAGTTTTTAGTTTCAACATCCACTAATGGCTCTACAAGAATATGGAAGATAGATGAGGGGTTACCATTTGTCAATTTGACTCGATCTTTGGTATGCTATGATAAACTTCTGCATTTCATGTTTCCTTGTTGAGATGGCTGAAACTTTAACTTTTTGTCCCTTTATTTTTCTATGCAGGATGAGAAGATTGAGTGTTGCCATTTTCTAGGGATGGCATGAAACCATTCCTATTTTGCATAGTTGCAAAAGGTATGCTTTCTATTGAAGTCAAGACATAGATAGATGTATGCATATGAGCCCATTTTAACTAGATCTATATTCATCATTGGAACAGGTAACAAAGTTGTAACTGTTGTTTGGAACATAAGTGATTGGACTAGAATTGGGTACAAAAGACCTCTGGGAAAACCTATCCACACTTCCTGTTAGCATGGATGGCAAGTATCTGGCTTTGTAAGTGGATAAAATACTGCTTCTCATACTGTAGTATAGTTGTATGATTCCATTTAGCATATCTAGGAACGTTTACAATTGACAAATTTTAAGATTAACATTTAACACACTCCAGTGTTTCCTATAGCTCATACTTTTGAAGAGTTTAGACAATTTTTCAGTATCGTCCTACTTCCATGCAAACCTTGTAGGCTAATATATTTTTATATTGAGATGACTGCCACTTCCTATTAGAAGCGATCAAAATGGTCAAGACGACCAAACACCCATAAATAAGCAACTTTCTACAATATAACTGAACTAAGACATGACCAAACCATGCAGGAATGCCTCCGTGTCCAAGATCAGCCATGTGTGATCTGCCTTGCCGACATGTTTCCAATAAATTTATTATTCACTATTTGCTTTCAGGCTTTCAGAGAAGAAAATACTACATGGAAGATGGAAATGCAGAACATGCACCTTGTTTTAAGGAATGTACATGACTCCAATGTGCAGAGAGCTACGATGTATTAGTCATTCAAATGGGCCGCGAAGTTGGCCGAAAAAAAAAACTCGGGCGTCATTCAAATGCTTCACTAATATGATGCTTGATTTATTTACGAGTATGAACATGTATACTTTGTTTGATATATGATGACGTAAGATAAAATTAATGTTTATTATTCAGTTTGAGATCATGTTTGATAGTATGTATCACTTTTATTTGGTATTCCGTTGCAACGCACGGGCACCTTACTAGTAAAGTATGAAGTGTGAGAGTTTCAAGTGCAGTACAGTTGCATTGACGCTGCTGTGCAATGTTCATTCAGGTATTCCTCCAGTGTAATGTATTATCTGGAAGCTTTTCACGGCAGGCCTTCTCTGGAAACTTTCCGCGGCAGGGCACAACCAAGCCGAATATGCGGTGAGGAAGGCAGGCCACAGCATGTGGAAACCATGGCCCGCTAACCGCTGGGCAGGAGCACTCACGCGGGCCCTCACCTCCTATCTTAAAATATTAAGTATAAAAACTATAAACAAACTCCAACAGATACTCTAAAATATACCTAATAATTTTGGTACTCTAAAATTAAGGTGGATCACCATCAAATATACAGTGCCTAGATAGTAATTTTAGGGATCCAAATTTAGAGGAGCTGCTGAAGGAGGGGAAAGATTTAAAGGACAATTTTTTTAGGAAGACTCCCAATATGAGATTTTAGAGAATAAAATATTGAGCCTCTCTTGGAGATGCTCTAAACTGGGGGACAGCGTGGCTCTTACTGTACACGCACTGCACACACGCGATGAGGTAAAAGCGCCAAAACTCTACGTGGCACGTGCGAGCGGACAGAGAGTCTCTCGTATTTGATTTACGGATGATTTGCTCGTATTTACTTCCCTTTGTAGTCTGGCATATGAATTCAGTGAAATTCCTCGTCAACACAGCTATAAACAACGTAGAACTGCCATATTTTCACAAATCTAAATCATGTTCTAAAGTATTGTGGTTTTTTGACTAAAATGATACTGTAGCGTCTATTAGTTTGTTCTGAAGAATTCAGTTAAAAGAAAGCAAAGAAAAAAGAATAAAAAAACACCGTTATAACTTCATACATAATACAAAAGAAAAAAATCAATACATCCCAAACAGTTTTTAACTTTCGAAAGCTAAAAAGTCTGAAAGCATCGCTGTTTGAAACGCTGGTGCAATTGCACCGCCGAACGACCGGACCGTGCACCTACTGAGCCGCCGTGCTGGCACGGGAGTAGTTGGGTACGGGGTTGTTGTATCATGTGGTGCAGATTGTTCCACCGTGCATCCTAGGGTCCCAAGCAAGCATAAAACTATTGAGACAGCCCAGTTGCATCTCTCGAATTGGCATCACACGTTATTAAGCGACAGGCACAGCTACCTCCCTACCTGCACCTGCACGAGCCACAGAGAAGGCCGCCTACTCCTCGCAGAAACCAAGTGTTCGACCATGGTCTCCCCGCCAATGCCGACGTCCGGCGACCGTGCGGGTGGCCGGCCGCACGTCGTTCTACTGCCGAGCGCCGGCATGGGCCACCTGGTCCCCTTCAGCCGCCTCACGTTGGCCCTCTCCTCCCGCCACGGCTGCGACGTCTCAGTGGTGGCCGTGCACCCCGCGGTGTCGTCCGCGGAGTCCAGGCACCTCCAAGGGCTGCTCGACGCGTCCCCGGCCGTCCGCAGGATCGACCTCCACCTCGCGCCGTTCGACGAGTCCGAGTTCCCCGGCGCCGACCCGTTCTTCCTCCGGTTCGAGGCCATGCGCCGCTCCGCGCCCCTGCTCGGACCGCTCCTCGCCGACGCCGGCGCGTCGGCGCTGGTCACCGACATCGTCCTGGCTTCCGTCGTCATCCCCGTGGCCAAGGAGATCCACCTCCCGTGCTACGTCCTCTTCACCGCCTCCGCCGCGATGCTCTCCTTCTGCGCCTACTTCTCCACTTACCTCGACAACAACGCCGGCCGCGTCGTCGGCGATGTCGACATCCCCGGCGTGTACCGCATCCCAAAGGTCTCCATTCCGCAGGCGCTGCACGACCCCAACCACCTCTTCACCCGGCAGTTCGTCGCGAACGGCCAGGATCTCGTTAAAGCCGACGGCGTCCTAGTCAACACGTTCGACGCCTTGGAGCCGGAGGCCGTCACGGCCCTGCGACAAGGCTCGGTCGCCACCGGGTTCCCGCCAGTGTTTTCCGTGGGGCCGCTTGATACGGTGAACCTTCCGGTTGGGGAGGCGGCCAAAGATTCCGGTAATGATTACATGTACTGGCTCGACGCGCAGCCTGCGCGGTCAGTGGTGTACGTCAGCTTCGGCAGCCGCAAGGCCATACCCAGGGACCAGCTCAGGGAGCTCGCCGTCGGGCTGGAGGCCAGCGGCCACCGGTTCTTGTGGGTGGTGAAGAGCACTGTCGTGGACAGAGACGACTCAGCCGAGCTCAGCGAGCTGCTCGGCGAGGGGTTTTTGGAGCGGGTGCAGGGGCGGGGGCTCGTGACCAAGGCGTGGGTGGAGCAAGAAGAGGTCCTGAAGCACGAGTCCATCGGGCTGTTCATCAGTCACTGTGGTTGGAACTCGGTCACTGAGGCGGCGGCGAGCGGCGTGCCGGTGCTGGCGTGGCCAAGATTCGGCGACCAGCGGGTGAACGCCGGCGTGGTCGCGCGCGGTGGGCTCGGTGTTTGGGTGGAGCGGTGGAGCTGGGAGGGGGAGGAGGCCTTGGTGAGCGGGGAGGAGATAGCAGAGAAGGTGAAGGCGGTAATGGCGGACGAGATAGTGAGGAAGAAGGCGGCGAGCGTCAGTGAGGCTGCGGTGAAGGCAGTCGCCGAAGGCGGCACGAGCTACCGGAGCTTGACGGAGTTTGTGCGACGGTGCCGGGGCCTTGCAGTGTTGGACTGACGTGGGATTTAGGCCGTGCCCCCATTTCTGGCCAGCCCACTGCCCCGCCGGCACGGCGCAAAACCAGGCCAGGCCGGTACTGGAGACTCGGCACCATGAGCGGCCGAAAAGAAAGCTCTTTACACATCCATGCATTCCATAACCATTAGCTCATTACCATCCTTGCAGGCTAGCTCAGCGACAGCAACCACCAGCCCATAAACAAAACAAAAACAACCACTAGCGTCCTCCCAAACTAGCCCATCATCATCCCTCACTTCTACCACTGCAGGTTAATACGCCTTTGAACTTTTAGCTGGTTGTAATTTGCTCCTGCTAGTTTCTGTTGCAATAAAGGAAAAAACAAAAAAAATACTTAATTTAACGTGGGCGCTGAACGCAGACTAGGAATATGTAAAACTAGCAGCATAGGCGCGGCGACACGCCGCGCCAGCCACCGTGTGCACCGAAATAAAAGAGCCGATAATTTGTGAGGAGTTTTTTAAAAAAAATCGAGGGTACATGCGTATTTTCGAAAAAGTTAAAGAGCTTTTTTCGTAAAAATTGAGGACCCGTATGTAATGAAATGAGGACCTGTACGCAATTTAGAAAACCGCGGGGCGCCATCCTGCAAATTGGAGGGGGTTTTTCAGAAAAATTCGCTGCAAAAAAACCACCAGGGACCTTTTCGCGAGGAAAAAGAACCTGTTCGCGAAGAAAAAAGACATTTACGTAATTTTCGGAAAACAGGAGGAATCTCCCTCCCCGGTCGTACGGGAATCCCCGCGCCACGCGCCGGCCGGAGCGCGGGCGCGGGCGACATGGCCGAGCGGAGGGCGCGGCATTCCCCCGGGTATAAGAAGGGGATTATTTCTTCTTCTTTTTCCGTTGTGCGACAGTGGTTGTCAATCTCTAGCAATGAGCGTGGTTCTACCGGAGAGGAACGTCGGCCCTGGAGACGAGAGAGGGGTCCGGAGTTTTCCATGGAACGTGTTGAAACCTTGTGGTGTTTGCTTGAAACTTTTAATTTAAAATATTAATACATTGAAATTTGCTGAAAACTTGCCTAAAATTTAGGTTAAACTTGATCAAACCTGTTGAAAACTTGGCTTCGAAACATGAAACTCACGTAAAACTTGCCACCCATTGGATGCCCTTTCGTGAACACCGCCCAATAGCTGCTCCGTGAACTTATACACCCAGATGAAACACTATGTACAATTGTGTGTAGTATGTTAGATTTGAGTTCAAGGAGCAGTACTATTTACTGGACACTAAATTGAACAAAGGTCTCAAATTACCAGTGATACTGCAGCGCAATTTGGTATGTAATTTTATCAAATTCGTATTCAGAAATGGGTTCATAAAGAGAACCGTTATTTGAATGTAAAAGCCAAAACCATGCTGTATCTATATATTTAACTTGGATTCAAATACGAATTTGAACAGAGAAGAGCTTGTTATTCGAATTTTGGACGTTTCTAGCACTGTTGATACCCCAAAATTCCAAAAATAGCCGCGCTGAAAACACAATTCCAAAAATAGCCCCCAAACGACCGCACGATTAACGGCAACGCGACACGTGTCCAGTGGTGCGGCCGGGGAGCGCACCACACCTGAGTGGTGCGGTCCCCGACCGCACCACACCCCCGCCGTACGTGCCACGTAGATGGTGCGGTGCCGCACCGCACCACTCCCCTAATGGTGCGGCACCACACCGCACCACTCCGCCGTGGGTCCCACCCCCCGGTTAGGGTTTGCACAGGTAGGATTTTAATTCAAGTTCTTTTTGTATGCATTTGTAAAGATAATTTTTTAAATAAAAATTTATGTGTATATATGAAATGATGTGTGAAAAAATATGAATTTGAAGTGGAGTCCACTTTACTGCTTGTGTAATTAGTTGTGCAATTTTGAAAATTAAAAATATTGGTTGGTAGAGTACGAACGAAATTTGTGTGAAGTAACGATTAGTGTTTTTGTGATTTTCCTATATTGCTGACCGTGAAAAATGTGTTGAAGTGACAATAACAAATTTCGATCATGGTATATTGTTTTATTGGAAGCAATTTAAAGAAAAATTTTTCGAGCACAAATGTGATATGAACAATTGGAGGAAATGAAGGAAAGTGATATTGAACATGTATGATTATAAGTTTTGTTAATTTTGTAGTTGTGAATCAGAAAAAAATTTGAAAAAATTGTAAAACAAGTTTATGTTGATTATATGTTGTAGATGCATAAAAAATTTGGGTAAAATTTTTTTAGGAACGATTGTGCGTAGAACGATCGATATATAAAGTGGTAAGTGACTTTTAGGGTTTGGTATGTTTTAAGGGTTTGCAATCCGCGTCATGTTTGTATGTTTTGTCAATTTTGTAGTTATAAACTGCGTAAAAATAAGATAAAGTTGTAATAGAAGTTTATGTTCAATGTAAGTTGTAGATGCATAAAAAATTTGGGTACATTTTTTTAGGAACGATTCGATACATAAAGCGGTAAGTGATGTGACCAGTGGCTTGTGGCATGTGTGGAACTCTGTACTTGTAATGTTCAGAATTCCACCACTAGTCCTAACATGCATGCCTTAGGGGAAATAACTTGCTAGGTCTATTACATCATGGAATGCGAAAATACGAGATATTAAACTTCATAATACAGTTGGGAGTAACATGCCGCGTAGATTTTTATTACATGCATAACATATAGCATGATATGCGACTAACCCACCCAACTGCTCGTACGACCTACTGTGTGGACCGGGGCCACTTTCCCTTCCTTGCCCGCTCGGCATTGAACTCCTCTCCGGCCTCTTTTGCCTTAGCCGCAATTTCCCTCTTTCTCTCGCGCTCCATCTCGCGAGCCTCCCGCTCCGTACGCGTGCACGCTTCAAGATGAGCTTGCGTCTCGCGCTGTATACGCAGGGTGTGCTCGTGCTTGCGGCGCTCCTCCTCCAGCAACTCCTTCTCCTTTGTGACATTCCACTCCTCGAAGTCAAGGGTCCATTAGTCCTCAGGGTGGATCTCAAGATCGATCCATTTGCGGTAGCCACACAGGGGCTCCGGAGACTGTAAATACATTGGAGATATTGTTAGTGCGTGCTGTGAAGGAGACAAGGTAGGGGAAAATGGTGCATGTGGTCGTTACCGGCTGCCGATAGGTTGCGGTGTCAAAGCGGCGGTTGGGGTAGTCACTGGAGTAGTTTGCGCAACCCCAGTAACGCATACCTAGACTGATGCGGTGCTTAGACTTGAAGAACTTGCACACGTCCCCGCACCAACAAAGGGGAGGTGTCTCCCCCTCAGGTGGTAGTTGTGGCGAACGCTCGGTGGGGACGTCCGGGATTGGGTTGTTGCTACGCGGGCGCTCTGGGGGGGGGGACCTTTCATCGTAGCACGATGGGCTTGTTCTACCCGGGCCTGTATCGCCCTTATTTTCTCATCGCGTGCGGCATCGCGGGCCGCAGCTGACCGTGCTATGTCACGGGTCTCCTTCCAATCCTTCACCATCTTGTCCCATTGCTTCTTCTTGCCTTTGTCCATCCCGGTTGGGTGAGGGTGAGGGAAGCGCGATGTAGTATGGGGTTTGGATGGGCAATGTTCGCTGGGAAATGGAATGCATACGAATTTATAGGGGCTGTTTTGTCTCTACTCGTACGTCTAAAGCTGGTCCGCGTGGTGGTAGCAGTGAGTAAAGATGGGAGTGGTGCGGTATCACTGAAAAAGGTCCCGTTTTGTATACGAACTCTGAGCAAAGCTGCCCTGAATTGTCATCTCACTGAGCAAAGCTGACCTCTTGTTGTCATGTCACTGAGAACAGATGCCCTCTTTAGTACTGCCACTGCCCAAAGCTGGCATGTTTTGTCGTCGCACTGAGTAAAGCTGGGCCGTTTTGTCATGTCACTGCGCAAAGCTGGCATCTTTTGTCATCTCACTGAGCAAAGCTGCCCCGTTTTATCATGTTACTGCGCAAAGCTGGCATCTTTTGTCATCTCACTGAGTAAAGCTGCCCGTTATGTCTTGTCTCTGGGCAAAGCTGGCATCTTTTGTCATCTCACTGAGCAAAGCTGCCCCGTTTTATCATGTCACTGCGCAAAGCTGGCATCTTTTGTCATCTCACTGAGTAAAGCTGCCCGTTATGTCTTGTCTCTGGGCAAAGCTGGCATCTTTTGTCATCTCACTGAGCAAAGCTGCCCCGTTATGTCATGTCTCTGCCCAAAGCTGGCATCTTTTGTCATCTCACTGCCCAAAGCTGGCATCTTTTAGTCATCTCACTGAGCAAAGCCGGCATATTTTGTCATTTCACTCCGAAAAGCTGTCCTGTGTCATCTCTTTGAACAAAGCTGCCCCGTGTTGTCATGTCTCTGAGCAAAGATGGTCTCTTTTGTCATTTCACTGCGAAAGCAGACTTGTGCTGTCATCTCTCAGAGCAAAGATGCAGCAAGATGTCTCGTTTGGTATAAGTAGCACGGTTGGGGTCCCAGCAATTCTTCAGTCGAACAAAGAAGTACCCTGTCTTTCGTGCTTGAACAAACCATGTCGGAAGCCGATGGGCCAGTGGGATTTGGGTCACCGAAGGACGACATTCCCTTAGAAAGGTGGGATATGTTCGGTCCACAGTACCGATTGATGCCAAGTCGGCGTGCTCAACCAGCGTGGCCGAAATGCAGGCACAATGAGTACGCGGTCGTGCAGATCTTGGATTCCCCGAACGATGGCGGGCGACGTTTCTTCCGCTGCTCACGCTTCGGGGTACAATTTAGTAGTTTTACTTTTTTGTACTGCGTACGGACCCGCGAAGTTTACCGTCCTTATTTTTGCAGATGGCAAAATGCGACTTCTCCCGCTGGATCGACCCTCCTCATGAACGGTATGTTGATCGTTATGTGGATACATTGTGGGCTCGAATATGGGACTTGGAGTACCGAATGGAGAGTCTCACTGAGGAGAACAACGACCTCCGCGAACAGATGCAACGCGAGAGGGGCAACGAGGAGGTCGTGAATATAGGAAGCTCTTATGATCCCACATGTTGCTGCGCGAACCCGAGCTGCATATGTGCATGCCACTACCACGACGGCCAGCCACGTCCGAGACGGCCCCTTCAGCAATTCTCCATGTGGGTGCCACGAGGCTCGTTTGGCATGTAGGTAACGAGGGTTATGGTTGTGTCGTATTTTAGTTCATGTATGTGTTGGCTGTACTACTTTCCGTAAATTGTTGGGTGTACTACTTTCCATAAATTATGTATGTGCAATGTATGTGTTGTAAATGCGTGACGCCTTCATGTTATGTGGCCTCTTTCCGTAACGATGTAATGTGCAACGTTGTTAAGCATGCGATGGATTGGTGGTTATCTTCGTGGAGTTGTTATCACAAGTCCCAAAAAATGCAATACTGAGCAAAGATGCCTCATTTTGTCATCCCACTGGGCAAAGGTGGCATGTTTTGTCATGTGAATGCGGAAAGCTGGCCTCTTTTGTCATGTCACTGCGGAAAGCTGGCCCGTTTTGTCAAGTCACTGGGCAAAGCTGCCCCGTTTTGTCATATCACTGGGCAAAGCTGCCCTCTTTTTTCATGTCACTGCGGAAAGCTGGCCCGTTTTGTCATATCACTAAGCAAAGGTGCCCCTTTATGTGCGTGTATGAATTGTGCTGTCTGTGTTCTTTGTGCGTGAGGCTGCCCCCCCCCAGACAGCCTATAAAACGGAGCCATCCCTCACATACTCCCTTGCCATGTTATCAGTCACCTCCTGAGTTAGTTGTTCACAAGCAGTGTAGTTTTCTTTCGTGCTCACTCCCCCAGACTAGGCAATGAGTCAGCTCAGCACGTCTTCATGGGCACCGACGGTGATGTGCCCAAATTGCAACACCTTGGTTAGACGTAGGACATCACAGACGGCCGCGAATCCTGGGCGACACTACTACAAGTGCCCCCATCACTCGGTGAGTCAGATTGTTTCGGGTTCATTGAAATCGTGGTGGTATGTTTAAAAAATTTCTTGTCATGGAATCGCAGGAAGCTCATGGTGGTTGCCAATTCTGGGTGTGGGAGAATGAAATGGGCAATAGGACTGCCAATGTTCGCCATGACAGAGTTGTCGTGGGGGGTTGCGACCCCGTCGGGATGCGGCATCGTTTGGACAGACTCGAGTGGAAGATAAATTTAATGTTGTGTGCTATTTTGTTTCTTGTGATTATTGTTATCCTCAAGTTGTAGTGCTGGAGGTTCTCCTCGTGTATGTTGCTAATGTTTTATGCTATGTTGTCGTCAAGTTATTTTGGTAATGTGTTAAGTACGGTTGTGTTGTATTTTAGTTGTTGTGTTCGTTCGTGTGTTGGTGGTTGTAATACTTGCTACATTTCATGAACGTGCAATGTATGTGTTGTTTCGTGTTGTCATTGCCTGAGGCCTTCGTATTATGTGGGTTGTACGGTGTTGTCATCTCTCAGTTGGTTGTATGGCGTAGTAAATCAAAGAACTTAGAACAACCCTTTTATACTGGAAACCATATTTGAACATCAAACCATCAAGCACTTGAAAAACATCACAAAAATTATAACAGCCCAATTACAAAACTTCATTTATCATCTCGTCGCCGCCGCCTCGGACGACGTATCTGATCCTCCGAGAAGGTGAACCTGCTAGGGGAGCGCGGTGCATCTCGAAGGTCGTACTGCGAGGTCTGCGTCGGAGGCGGTGGTGGGTACATCTCTGTGGGGAGTGCCGACTGCTGGCCTATAATAGAGCTCAGCCAATCGGCGGAGGGGTCTACGTCCTGCAATGGAAAATACAAAAAAGTTTATAATCATTATTTGTATCATGTGGTATGTTCACTACATGCGTACATACCGGTGCATACGGCTGTTGGAATGACGATGACGCTGCGAATTCACCCATGTACTCCTGCGCCGTGTAACCTTGGTACGTCTGCTCGAACCACTCGTACTGCCCTTGCGTGTCTGCTCGGGTGGACTGACCGCCAGGCGCATATGTCGCTATCTGCTGGGGTGTCTCAGGGTCGCTATATGTACGCTCGTCCGCCGCCCTCCGGGATGACGACGGCTGTAGCAACGTGCTATCCCTTCGCAACTGCTGCAAGGAAAACGTGTGTTACGAATAAATGGCAATCGAGTGGACAAACGAACTGATGGCAAATGTCGTACCGCTGGTCCAAAAGGCTGTGAGGACGAGGGAGCGCAGCTGGGATGACCTCCGGACAGCGACGGACGACCGCCGGACAGCGACGGACGACCGCCGGACATCGACGGACGTGCGCCGGACTGCGACGGACGACCGCCGGACTGCGATGGACGACCACCGTACAGCGACGGACGTGCTGAAGGTGGTGCCGACGGCGGCGCTGAAGGCTGCTCTCTGCGGACGCGTCGTGCATGGACATCATCCCGGTGCTGACTACAGCTCATGGCCTTGATCGCATTCCTGAGGTCATTGAAGATGCTACGCGCCGAAGCAAGAACCCGGTTGCCGCCCTCCCCACGCCGCAGCATCTGAAAAGCCTCGTTCTCAGCACGACGCATATGCTCGCACTGTACGTAAACAGCAAATGAGTTAAAACGCACTGTACGTAAAGAAACAATGAGTACAAACGTACTGCAGGTGCACGTACCGCCTCGTCAAGACGTGCTGCTCGATGACGGTCTGGGCCGGCCTGTATGGCATCTTCGTGCGCGACCTCTGAAGGACGGGGTGGGGCAGGCCGAGTAATCTTGCTGCGGGTGCGTGGAATGTACCACTCTAGGTACACACCGTATGTGGCGATGTCGTGTGGCCTAGTCTCGGCCACAACCTCTGTGCTCGCTGAGTCACGCCACAGGTCTGTCCACGGCCGCTGTGTGGCTGTCCAGTCGTCACCATGGTGCCCTCTTCTTGTTTGCCTGCAAGTTAGTGCACATATTGTACAATTAGTATTATCAACACATTACTACCTTGCGTACAGGTACCGTGCAATGGCTTACCGGTGGGCCTTCGGTAGTAGTGCCCGTCCTGGGAGGGGTGGCACGTGCTGGTGGAGGTGAAACTGCCTCATCACTCTCTGCGGGTTGTACGGTTCGACGAAGTGCGCGAAGACGAGGTGACAGGTCGTCAACCAGTACGTGTGGTCTTGGTGGCACTGAGATGACAACCCGTAGGGGGCAATGAGCTGAATGAACCCTGCATCCCATGGGAACCAGACTATGTCGTTGTCAGGAAGCCGCTCGAAATCGTCATGGAAATCTGGGTACACACGCCTCGCTCTGTCCTTAGCCCACCGCAGCTGACCATGTGTCCAACGAGTCCCCATAGTCGGCCCATCTATGGGGTCATCGCCACCAGCCAGACCGTACAACTCCGGGAGGAGGTCGTAAGGGTGCACGGGCCTCTCGATCTTAGGCCTCCCAACCGTGAAGTGCTCCCAAGACCAGTACTGTAGGAGCACATAGCACGCCGCCAAGACCGGCTCGCTGGCCTCAGTACGCTGACAGGCATCACACAAGCCTCGGTACGTGGCACTAAGGACTGCTGATCCCCAGCTGTACTGCGGCACCTCGCCGGGCAAGGCATCCGCCAAGGACTCCGCAAGGTGTATGTACGTCGGATGCACGGAGACTCCAGTGGTCGTAGGAAACAAGACCCATCCGAACAAAAAAAGAATGTATGCCATGAGGTGCGTCCGCACGACCCCCTCATGAGCGTCCTCAGGGCAGGTCATGAACTCTCGTAGCCACGAGTGTGGCACACCAGACATGTTGTCTGGGATCGGGATACCGAATCGGGCACCCAATGCGGCCTTCCAATGCGCCGCCCTGGGGGGTGGCACTACTGCTGCACCACGGACGGGTAGACCTGTCAGCATGGACACGTCCTGAAGTGTAATAGTCATCTCGCCCCACCGGAAGTGGAAGGTGTGAGTCTCCGGTCTCCAACGATCCACGAGTGCGGACAGCAACGCCGCATCGAACTGCAACGAATACGGAACATCCAGCATGCGAGCAAGGGGCAAAAGACCGGTGTCTCGCAGCAGCGGGATGTATCGCTCGTCTAGAGGCCAGTGCTCTCGGGGGCCCCTAAGGACGAAACACGGAGGGCCATCAGGCATTGATGCCCACGCGGTGCATCGGTGGCGGTCATCCCAACGGGCCTCAAGCAACTCGTACGCCATCTCCTGCCGATGATTAAAAACAAGTCAGTACGCAGTGTCATGAGAATATGCAACATACATAATTTGTACGTAATGATAATACATCGTGAAATAAATGACAACAAAACATGAACAAACGTAATTTGCATCGAACGACAACAAATGATAACAAAATATCGAATAAGTCACAACATAACATAATCTGCAAGAAATGACTCAAACAAATTGTACACGGAAATAATTTGGTCAGATACATTCAGCATAGGTTACAGGATGCACGATCCTGTGCTCGCATCACAACAAAGACCCGCTATAGTTACAAAACACGGAAGCAGCAGTGCACAATGACAGTCCATGTGCTGCATACTATGGAGCGTTACTTGATGTCGGCCTGTTTGGGCACTGCCTAAATGAATGGCCAACCGTCTTGCATAGTCTGCACTTCGGCCGCCGAACCCGATCCCCACGCTGGCTATCATCCATGTCGTTACGAATGCGACGGCTCTGTCTTCGCCCACGGGCGACGTGCTTCAGTGCATCGTTCGGCCCACTCCTCGGCCCACTCCTCGCCGGCGTCGACGCGTCGGCACTCGTCGCTGACTTCGCCTTGGCCTCCGTGGTCATCCCCGTGGGCCGTGGCCAAGGAGATCCACCTCCCGTGCTACGTCCTCTTCACCGCCTCCGCCGCGATGCTCTCCTTCTGCGCCTACTTCCCCACTTACCTCGACAACAACGCCGGCCGCGTCGTCGGCGATGTCGACATCCCCGGCGTGTACCGCATCCCAAAGGTCTCCATTCCGCAGGCGCTGCACGACCCCAACCACCTCCTCACCCGGCAGTTCGTCGCGAACTGCCAGGATCTCGTTAAAGCCGACGGCGTCCTAGTCAACACGTTCGACGCCTTGGAGCCGGAGGCCGTCACGGCCCTGCGACAAGGCTCGGTCGCCGCCGGGTTCGCGCCGGTGTTTTCCGTGCGGCCGCTTGTTACGGTGAACCTTGCGGGTAATGATTACATGTACTGGCTCGACGCGCAGCCTGCGCGGTCAGTGGTGTACGTCAGCTTCGGCAGCCGCAAGGCCATACCCAGGGACCAGCTCAGGGAGCTCGCCGTCGGGCTGGAGGCCAGCGGCCACCGGTTCTTGTGGGTGGTGAAGAGCACTATCGTGGACAGAGACGACTCAGCCGAGCTCAGCGAGCTGCTCGGCAAGGGGTTCTTGGAGCGGGTGCAGGGGCGGGGACTCGTGACCAAGGCGTGGGTGGAGCAAGAAGAGGTCCTGAAGCACGAATCCATCGGGCTGTTCATCAGTGACTGTGGTTGGAACTCGGTCACTGAGGCGGCGGCGAGCGGCGTGCCCGTGCTGGCGTGGCCGAGATTCGGCGACCAGCGGGTGAACGCCGGGAACAAAGCTTCCCTGTCCCCAAGCTCCCTGTTCCCCTGCGTGTTCCCGCGATCTCGAGCGTTCGTTGGTGATCCAACGGTTCACATTTTTTCTGTATTTTATATTTTCACTATTTATCTATTTTCACCTGAAATTTAAAAATAAAAATAGATTAATCCATCATAAATAATAAAAAATACAAAAAATTTACAGAAAAAATTTTCTGTACTTTTTATTATTTATGATGGATTAATCTATTTTTATTTTTAAATTTTAGGTGAAAATGGGTAAATGGTGAAAATATAAAATGCAGAAAAAATATGGACCGTTGGATCACCAACGAACGCTCGAGATCGCGGGAACACGCAAGGGAACAGGGAGCTTGGGGACAGGGAAGCTTTGTTCGAACGCCGGCGTGGTCGCGCGCGGTGGGCTCGGTGTTTGGATGAAGCGGTGGAGCTGGGAGGGGGAGGAGGCCTTGGTGAGCGGGGAGGAGATAGCGGAGAAGGTGAAGGCGGTAATGGCGGACGAGATAGTGAGGAAGAAGGCGGCGAGCGTCAGCGAGGCTGCGGTGAAGGCAGTCGCCGAAGGCGGCACGAGCTACCGGAGCTTGACGGAGTTTGTGCGACGGTGCCGGGGCCTTGCAGTGTTGGACTGACGAGGTTAGGCCGTGCCCCCATTTCTGGCCAGCCACGGCCCCGCCGGCACGGCGCAAAACCGGGCTATGCCGGGACTGGAGACTCGGCACCATGAGCGGCCGAAAAGAAAGCTCTTTACACATCCATGCAGTCCACAACCATTAGCTCATTACCATCCTTGCAGGCTAGCTCATCGACAGCAACCACCAGCCCATAAACAAAACAGAAACAACCATTAGCGTCCTCCCAAACTAGCCCATCATCATCCCTCACTTCTACCATTGTAGGTTAATAGGCCTTTGAACTTTTAGCTGGTTGTAATTTGCTGCTGCTAGTTTCTGTAGCAATAAAGGAAAAAAAAGGTTTTGTTAAACATCATCCGGATGTTTTCTTTCTAACTATCATTTAGATTTATAACCATTGGATTAGAGATCCAGTGGCCATAAATTCTCCCTCCTCCTTGTTGGCACTAATCCTGACTTGCATATTATTTTTAGTCTTGCATGAGCATGTGGCTAGAAACGTGCTAAGTTCACGTTGTGGCTGGTGTCATTAGTCAGTGCAAAGTGTTAGTCACATGCACGTAGATTTAGCTTGTTAGTTTGTGTTAGTCCATGGAATAAGTCCTGGCTCTGGCAGCAGAATGCGGAGGCGTGGTTGGCAAGGCTATCAGCACTGAGGACCGCTTCTTTCGGACGGTACGCGTGGTCGCGCATAAGTCTCGTAGTGCACAGGTTCATGGCTCGTGGAGAAGTGGATGGCGTGCGTACGTGCGTGCGCTTGAGACCCGGCTAAGTTGTTGCTCACTAGGGTGTGTCAGCTGTGCTTTTAAGCCGTGTACGCAGATGTTTTGGTATGTGCCAGTGAATACAACAAAAAACCACAGGCGTTCGTCGCCACGGGCGTTCGTCGTCACAAAGCTCTTGTGTCTGTGTGTTCATGTGAGTTTCAGCCGAGGGAAGCTCGCGTTGCTGCGCGAGCTGAATCCTGGGCGATTCTAACATTTGGTATCAGAGCGGGTTAAGTTCGACAGCAAGCTGATGGCCGGTGACGAGCGTACGCCGCCATCGTCTCCGAAGGCTCGCATCGGCGACCCGAAGTCCGGCGGTAGCAGCACACCATGTGAGGTCATGGTGGAACGCGTCGTCAAGGAGTCCGGCGGGTCGGTGGAGTTCCCGGTGTTGACGCGGGCCAATTACCATGAGTGGGCGTTGGTGATGCAGGTGAACTTGGAGGCGCTCGGGCTCTGGCGTGCCATGGAGACGAGCGACGTCGAGCGTCGCGAGGATCGGCTGGCATTGGCCGCCATCCTGCGCGCGGTGCCGACGGAGATGCGCTCGGGTCTCGCCGTGAAGAAAAGCGCCAAGGAGGCATGGGCGGCTGTGAAGGCGATGCGGATGGGTGACAAGTGCGTACAGGAGGTGAACGCGCAAAAGCTCCTCAAGCAATTCGAGAATGTGGCGTTCAACGTTGGTGAGTCCATCGATGAATTCGCCATGCGTCTTGGCTCCCTCGTTGCGGAACTGCGCGAGCTGGGGGAGAACATCGAGGAGGTGCGCGTCGTCAAGAAGCTGCTTCGCGTGGTGCCGGCGAAGTACAATCAAGTCGCCTTGTCCATAGAGATGCTCATGGACATGAATACGATGTCGCTCGAGGAGCTAGTTGGACGACTCCGAGTGGCTGAAGATCGATGCGGCGCCGAGGCGATTGCGGACAGCGTCGGGCGGTTGCTGCTCACCGAGGAGCAGTGGGAGGCGCGCCGACGTCAGTGCAACGACAAGCAGCGAGCGCGCATGGACAACGTCAAGAACAGCGGCCGTGCTAAGGGCGACAGCCGGAGCGACGATGACGACGACGTGAGCAGCATGAGCTCGGATGCGAGTAGGCGTTCACGCCGTGCCAAGAAAGGCAAGTGCTACAACTGCGGAGTTCGTGGGCACTTTGCTAGCGAGTGCCGCAAACCGAAGAAGGAAGAGACGGCGCTCCTCGCGACGGCCGACGACGAGCCGTGCCTCCTGTGATGAAGTGTACGTGAATAATGCAAGTCAAGATTAGGGGAGGCATTGTTGGCACTAATCCTGACTTGCATATTATTTTTAGTCTTGCATGAGCATGTGGCTAGAAACGTGCTAAGTTCACGTTGTGGCTGGTGTCATTAGTCAGTGCAAAGTGTTAGTCACATGCACGTAGATTTAGCTTGTTAGTTTGTGTTAGTCCATGGAATAAGTCCTGGCTCTGGCAGCAGAATGCGGAGGCGTGGTTGGCAAGGCTATCAGCACTGAGGACCGCTTCTTTCGGACGGTACGCGTGGTCGCGCATAAGTCTCGTATAGTGCACGGGTTCATGGCTCGTGGAGAAGTGGATGGCGTGCGTACGTGCGTGCGCTTGAGACCCGGCTAAGTTGTTGCTCACCAGGGTGTGTCAGCTGTGCTTTTAAGCCGTGTACGCAGATGTTTTGGTATGTGCCAGTGAATACAAAAAAAAACCACAGGCGTTCGTCGCCACGGGCGTTCGTCATCACAAAGCTCTTGCGTCTGTGTGTTCGTGTGAGTTTCAGCCGAGGGAAGCTCGCGTTGCTGCGCGAGCTGAATCCTGGGCGGTTCTAACACTCCTCTTGAATTCTACCCCCTCACCCTTGAAAAAAAATCTCCTACCTTTAAAACCAAGGGGCCACTTGATATCTAATCTAAAGGTCACAAATTTGGATGATAATTAGGAAGAAAATATCCGGGTGATGCATATACACTCCTAACAAAAAAAATACTTATACACCCAGATGAAACACTATGTACAATTGTGTGTAGTATGTTAGATTGAGTTCAAGGAGGAGTACTATTTACTGGACACTAAATTGAACAAAGGTCTCAAATTACCAGTGATACTGCAGCACAATTTGGTATATAATTTTATCAATTTCGTATTCAGAAATGGGTTCATAGAGAGAACCGTTATTTGAATGTAAAAGCCAAAACCATGCTGTATCTATATATTTAACTTGGATTCAAATTCGAATTTGGACAGACAAGAGCTTGTTATTCCAATAGGAAAATCTAGACCACAATTCCAATGTCAGTGGGTGTGTGGTTGGGTATGTGCTGACTTCCACGGTTGTGCTTAAAAGAGGCTGGCAAAGGCGCGATCGGACGGCTCCGGTGCATTCTCAGTTGAGGACCGACTGGTCCGACTCCATGGAAAATGCTTCCAGCAAGACTTTGTCTGGATGGGACAAAATCTCATTAAAATTTTGGAATTTTGGTGGGACAAAATCGCATAGAAAATGCTTCCCATAAACCAAATCGGAATTTTGGATTCCAAATTTTGGGCTATCCAAACAAATAAGACCTAAAAGAGAGTCGGTAGGTGTCTTGGATAGTTTGTATCCGATTTGGCTTTACCAACTACGCCGCCTTCTTGGAAGTCGTTCCGTTGTCAAAATAAATAAAGCAGAGATATACTGATGATAGAATCACACGTTGCCTAATCACTAGACAAAGTAGAATAAATCAATCAAAATTGTTGCCTTACAACACGCCTCACAGAAACCAAGTGTTGCCGACCATGGCCTCCCGGGCAATGCCGGCCTCCAGCGAGTGTACAGGCGGAGCGCCGCGCGTCGTGCTCCTCCCGAGCGCCGGCATGGGCCACCTGGTACCCTTCAGCCGCCTCGCGGTCGCCCTTTCCTCCGGCCACGCGTGCGACGTCTCCGTCGTGACGGTCCTCCCCACCGTGTCGTCCGCCGAGTCCCGGCACCTCCAAGGGCTGTTCGACGCGTTCCCGGCTGTCCGCCGGCTCGACCTCCACCTCGCGCCGTTCGACGTGTCCGAGTTCTCCGGCGCCGATCCGTTCTATGTCCGCTACGAGGCCGTGCGCCGCTCCGCACCCCTCCTCGGCCCACTCCTCGTCGGCGCCGACGCGTCGGCACTCGTCGCTGACATCTCCTTGGCCTCCGTGGTCATCCCCGTGGCCAAGGAGCTGCGCCTCCCGTGCTACATCTTTTTTACCGCTTCTGCGACAATGTTCTCCTTCCTCGCCTACTTCCCCACCTACCTCGACGCCAACACCGCCCATGGCATCGGCGACGTCGACGTCCCCGGCGTGTACCGCATTCCAAAGTCTTCCATCCCGCAGGCGCTGCACGACCCCAACAACATCTTCACACAGCAGTTCGTCGCGAATGGCCGGAGCCTCGCCAAAGCCGACGGTCTTATAGTCAACACGTTCGACGCCTTGGAGCAGGAGGCCGTGACGGCACTGCGACATGGCTCGGTCGTCCCTGGGTTCCCGCCGGTGTTTGCCGTTGGGCCGCTCAGCCCGGTGAGCTTTCCGGCAGGCAGCGAAGCGGTGAGAGAATCGGGCAACTACACGGCATGGCTCGACGCGCAGCTGGCGCGGTCGGTGGTGTACGTCAGCTTCGGCAGCCGCAAGGCCTTATCCAGGAGCCAACTCAGTGAGCTCGCCGCCGGTCTAGAAGCAAGCGGCTGCCGGTTCTTGTGGGTGGTGAAGGGGACCGTCGTGGACAGAGAGGACGACGCAAAGCTCAGCGAGCTGCTCGGAGAAGGCTTCTTGCAGCGTGTGAATGGCCGAGGCCTCGTGACCAAAGCGTGGGTGGAGCAAGAAGAGGTCTTGAAGCATCCGGCCGTCGGGATGTTCATCAGCCACTGCGGGTGGAACTCGGTGACCGAGGCAATGGCGAGCGGCATCCCGGTGCTGGCGTGGCCGAGGTTCGCCGACCAGCGGGTTGGCGCCGGCGTGGTGGCGCGCAGCGGGCTCGGTGTGTGGGAGGAGCAGTGGAGCTGGGAGGGGGAGGAGAGGGTGGTGACCGGGGAGGAGATCGCCGAGAAGGTGAAATCGGTGCTGGCAGACGAGACATTGAGAAGGAAGTCAACAATGGTCCGCGAGGCGGCGGCGACGGCCTTGGCCGCCGGTGGAACGAGCTACAGGAGCTTAGCCGAGTTTGTGCGACGGTGCCGTACGTGATGGGAGTGTCGGTAATACGCCGCGAATTGAGGGACGAAATGGCCCTTCTAGTTGGTTCTTCGCGGTGATCTGTTCTTGTTGGTCGTTAATCTAATGATGCGTTCTGTAATAATGGAAAGAAGAAAAATTACCTTTGGGGAAGTCACTTATCCTTAATTGAGTCCATGCTGAGGGCTGTCGGTGATAGCCTCTGCTTCACTGCTTTGATATGCATCGCCCGGGCGCACGAAGACGCTTAAAGATTACACTTGAACTTCCGCTCAATGTGTACTTTTTTTAAGACGTATCACGGGATGCTATTTTCTGACGCCTCCTCTGTTCTGCCTCTGCCTCCCCCTGCAGTCGGCGACGAGCTCATGCCTTCCACGCCACTGGCTCCTCCGCCTCAATCCGCCGCTCCGCCCAATATAACTTTCTCTTAGCCCTCATCTAGCCGACCCTGTCCTCCGGCATCATTCACTGCTCTCCACCACCACCCCAGCCTTCCTCTACAATCGAGGGACGTGATGAACCTGTCGATGATGGTAACGTCACCCCATCAGTGGTCATGAAAGAATGAGAGTGAGCGAGCAATAGATGGACAGAGTGAGCAAGAGAAAGAAGATGTTCGAACAGTATATTGTTTTCTATTTTTTTTTCAATGTACGATCAGCGTGTACAATACTACACAACGGTAGCGCCGCGTGGGTGCTTGCGTGGTTGGGACGAAGAGAGCGATGCGAAACACACCTAAAAGGGAATGGAGCGCTGGCAATCAGCTGAGTATATACGCAAAGTCGATTAGTCCTGGTCCCTAGCTAGAGTTAAGCATCTTTGGCCCGGCCCAACTCGAGTCTGACAGGCTTGGCTGGACCTTTTTTTTTTCTTTTTCTATTTGGTCTATAGGTAGGCAGTCCATTTAATTTACAGGGACGCTGTCCTTCACAGCTCCCATTTCTGCATTCGCTGTACAACGGAAGCAAACCGCACATTGTCGTCATCCCGAGCGCCGGCATGGGCCACCTGCTCCCCTTCTTCCGCTTTATCGTCGCCTTCTCCAGCAACAGCCTCGACATCTCCGTTGTGACCGTCCTCCCGACCGTGTCTGCAGTTGAGGCCGACCACTTCACCGGCTTCTTCGACGCCGACACCGGCATCCGCCGAATCGACTTCAACCTCTTGCCGCTCGACTCCTTTGTCTTCCCCCGCGCTGACCCATTCTTGCTCCGTTGGGAAGCCATGCGCCACTCAGCCCACCTCCTCGGCCCGGTCATTGCCGGTGCCATGCCCTGCATGTCGGCCGTCGTCACCGACATGACCCTTACGCCCCACGTGATTCCCATCTGACGCAGACATCCTAGCGTTAACATATTCTCTCTATTACTAATAGCTAGAAAGTCTAATGATTAAACTCGCTTTTTAATAAATATAACCTCGATTTAGAAAAAAAAAATAGTATACTGCCTAATCCTAGAACTTTGTATTCTCATATTTAAAAGACAAGAAGTATTAGAGGTCAAACGGAGTAATGATCAAATTCACCAATTTGTTGTGTGCGGCCAGTGGGAGATGAGGGAGGAAGGGCATGCGACTTGAGGACGAAGCCATGCAGCAAGGGTCTTCGTGCAGTGCTCTCGGTTTGGACGCATGCATATGTTGTGCAGAGGCGCATGAGCCAAACAAAGAGCGGACAAACAAAGTGATGCATACATGGAAAAGAAGAAGAAAAAGAGAAGAAAAAAAAAAAAGAGGAGAAACCAACGAATCCAAACCTCAAGTTTTTTTTATAAAATTTCTAAGCCCAATTCAAGTCCACCCTAAACTCATTCAAATTCAAATTCGAATTCAAGTCTAAAATCAATTCGGACTCAGTTCAGAACATCTAGTAGGTCCATATTAAAAAGCTCATAACTTTCACAGATAGAGTCTGATTTAGATGCTTTTGAACTTGTTGGAAAGCTTATTCTAAGACCTATACAATGGATAATATAACAGCCTCCGAAATCTTATGATCACACCACATTTTGCAAAACAATCTAACACATGTAAATTTTGGTTTTCCTTTTGTATTCGTATTGAAGTCCAAGTCTTGTTAGATGTCTTAGGAGGGCTATATAGCAAAGAGGTGAGCCCCTATGTAAGTTTGGATGTCATATTTTCAAATTATCAATACACTCTTAATTCTAGGGTTTGAGTAAACATTGCCCCATTAGAATAGGGAGCACGTTCTATTGTTCTTATGATTTCCTTTCATTATTGCAGGAGCACGTCTACTTCTTTTTATGGCAAGTAGGCAAGAATCAACTTATGTTGTTAAGCGAATGCAAGTGTCATAGGTTTTGGTTAACCATATCATTGTTGGCAGCATCGCCGTTCATCAGTTTTCACATATTCTCACAAGTAAACCATACCTTATCAATATCTTTGATCTTACATCACAAAGATCAAGAACCACCGTACCACCATCTCCAAGGAGTTGCACTTCGCGTGCCACATCCTCTTTACCTCCGATGCAACCATGCTGTCTTGCCTCGACTACTTCCTGGCCTACTGGTCATGGCATCGGCGACATCGACATCCCTAGTGTGTACCGCATTCCAAAGTCCTCCAACCTGCAAGTGCTGCACAACCCAAACCACCTCTTCACTAGGAAGTTTATCGAGAATGTTTATCGCACCTGGATTTAACAATCCAGAATCCTCTGTGATTCCACCGTACTATTCCTTAGATCAGTAGATAGTGCTCACAGATCAGTATTGAACATTAAAATACATATCATACGGAAGCGTAAATAAAATAGTAGACTTACTCATGGGCCGATCAGGCTGAAATTAATAAAATGCAGCAGTGGAATTGAAGCACACAGGTGGGACCCTCAGGACGTGCCCACAGGTAGTCAACTGGGGTTCGCGACCTAGTCCTTGACCTCTTCATCTACTTCATCATCATGTACTGATGTATTATTGAAGCGTAGCGATCTGACTCCTGATTCTAGATAAATTGAGTGAGCGAGGGTGAGCACAAACCACCGTGCTCCACAAACCAATACATAGGATGCATTTAGATAACATGCATGGCTTATCAAGAGAAGGCTCGGGTTATTTTATTTGGTATAAATTGCTTTTAAAATATGATATATAGAAATTTCCTAAGACCTAGCAGATTTAACTAAAACATATCATATCAATGTATGAAATAATGCAATAATAATAATAGCGATCCAGATTCCATCCATCGTTACATGGTTTTGGCACCATATGTTAACCTTTCAGCGTTATAACCGCTTACCTTATCACTGGGGCAACACCCAGGGCAACACAAATCAGGGCTTCTCACTGCCCACCACTTTTCCAATTTCACCACAAAGTTTTTGAAATAGAACTATATCTGGTTAAGTTCCCATGTCCACCATTGATCGTGAGCACGGCTATTCGAATAGTCTTCACTCTGCAGAGTTTGTACACTTTGTCCACAAAAGACAATCTACTCATTGCTCCACACGATTCCTTAGTCATGCGGTTGAGTAGACTTTTTCAAAATACTATTTAATTGTTCGAGTAATATTTAGCTTGACAGACTTAAAGCAATTATTGACCTTTTTACATACACTTACTTATAATATTCTGAATGAGTTTTTGAATCATTTTAAGGCTAGCGAATCCATTTTATTTGTAAAATGATTTTATTTTGGATTGATACGTGCATGATTTAAGAAATGGTTGATTTTTATGTACGTATACCATTATATGTCAAAGATCATTATTAATTTAACCTACCGCTAAGGTTCAATTATCGACGGCCATGTTAATGGCAAGAATTAGGTTTTAATGGAGCCTATGGAGAACATAAGGGTTTCTTAAAATAATTATTGTTTGGTTTTATAGATATTTCCTCTATTTTTAACTATTTTTAGAAAAGTCCTTAATTAAGGTGAACATGCCAATTTAAAGTCTTTCAATGGCATACTATTTGTAGTTGGGACTGATTTCAATGGCATGCAGGGTGATGCGATGACCCAGAACAGGGGAGGCGGGGCCGGCTGATGAAGGGAGACGGAGGGGAAGGCTGGGCCATGGTGACGCGTGAACAGGGCGTGGTGACGTGCACGAGGACGCCCAGGGAGGAAGAGGACAAAGGATGAAGGGGAAAACGAAGAAAGAGGGAGGAAGGAAGAGAGAAGAAAGAACGAGGAAGGAGAGAAAGGGGCTGGGGAGGAGCCGGGCCCACGGTCACGGAGAGAGAAAAAGAGAGATAGAGAAAGGGGAGAGGAAAAAAGAAATAAGAAAATTTTGAAATTTAGATTTTTAATTTAAATTTTAATTTACATTAAGATTTACTGATTTGAGCTTTGCATTATATTCAAAATTTTGAATTCTGAGTTCAACTATTTAGATGTGAGTTTTTAATATTTCTTTAGCCATGCTTTTCTTTACCTAGGTGAATTGAATTTTAAACTTTTATTTCCATTATCTAATACTTGAATTTTAGTTTGTAGGTTGATCTTTGGATTTTTCATTTCTTTTATTAACACCATTATTGTTTTTTACTTGGATATTATTTCTCAATATATTATTTGCACGTCACAAAACTCAAAGATTTTAAATAAATATTCAGAAGAAATTTGTATGCCAGCAAAATGCAAGAATTTTTTTAAAAATTTCATATTTTGAATATCTGGATTTTGGGATGGTACAACGTTCGGGACCTCACGAATGTCGATGGTGTCTTGGTCAACATGTTCTACGCCTTGGAAACGAAAACCATCAAGGCCCTGCATTCCCTCTTGTGTTCGTCGTGGGACTGCTAAGCCTGGTGAGCTTTTCGGCAGGTAAGGTGTTGAGAGAATTCGGTAACTGCTTGGCATGGCTCGACATGCAGTCAGCGCGGTTGATGGTGTACATCAGCTTTGGCAGCAGCAAGGCTATATCGTCAGACCAGCTTAGGGAGTTCGCCCCCAAACTTGAGGATAGAGGCCACTAGTTATTGTCAGTGGTGAAGGGCACAAAAGTGAACAGAGACAACACTGCTGATATCGGTGAGCAGATTGGAGCAGGCTTCTTGGAGCGGGTGCAGGGGTAGGGCCTTGTGACCAAAGGGTGGGTTGAGCAAGAAGGGCGGCGAGCGTCAACGAGGGCCATGGCCGATGGTGTCATGAGCCACCAGAGCATGGCTGGGTTTGTGCGATTATGTAACACCCCAGCCAATCAATGACCTGGAATGCTACCAACTAATAACATAATAAGGAAACTAATATTCATCTTACAAAATTTCGGCAGAACTTCCTTTGTTTATTGAGTAAATCAAAGGTCTCAACAAGCATAATCAACTGATATGAATACCAATAAGCAATAAGTTCATTTATAAGCAAAACTGGGTTATGATCACCATCGCACTCATAACCATTCTACTTAGATAAAGAACGGAATCAAAGCAAATAAGTTCTATTCTTTATTACACCTTGAACCTGATAGACAATAATCAAATACCACTTAAATTATTCAGCAAATAATGTTTAATGTTCTTTCTGCCTTCCATGGTGAATAGACCGTGCATGTGCATCAAAACTAATCCCTCTTTATTCCCATGCATGCCGATCTCATGTGGGTACCTAAAACAAACAACAACCATAACAACAAACAACAACAAGAGTGAGTTCAAAGACTCAGCAAATATAAATAGGGGCAGCAATGATAAAAGTGAACATCACTTCACAAATTCATCCATCAATCATATGAATAAACATGCTATGCAATATGATCAAAAATCTCTTTATCTCTTCTCTTGCGCATTTTACCGGTAATGCGGAGTGTGCATCCGTCAATGCACACCCATGCCTGTACCCTCTGGTACAGGGACCAATTGCCCATACTCCACAAGTATGGGGACCTTTAGCCCGTCATGACAACAACATGTCGGGGACCTCGGCGCTTGGTCATCTCGTGACCAAGACTTCAATAATTCAGCATGATGCACAAATGTGAATGTCTCAACAAATAAAACTTGCATTCACAACAACTATGCATCATAAATTCTCAGGAACTCTTTCAATTGCAATCTACCATAAACAATATCAACATATCATTATCATGATCAAGAACACATAGTCTCAAAGCATGAAACAACCATCTTCATAGCAACAACCATCAACAATGCACACTATAAAATTTAAACCAACATTATACTTGCCTTAACCCCGAGAAAATGGGAAATGATCAGAAGGCGCGGCCCCTGGAATCCGTCCTCCTCCTGAACAATAATTTTAATAATCGCTAAGGCAACGGTAACGAGACTTTAGATTAAACAAAACAACCCCAAACTAACCCAACATGATTGGCTTGACTCAAAACCCCAATTCCTTTCGGCCACCCTGTCCCCTTCTACGGACAGTCAACTTCAAAAATCCTTATCAAATGGTACAGAAGTCCGAATAAGGCGTTCTCAGATTCTCTGGAAAGATAATTAAATTACCTAACTAAACCTATTTGGTGAGTCTCCCTGATTCGGCCAACTTCTACCCGCCCCATCTAACTTTCTTAGAACATCAATTCTGTAACGGGTTCTCTGGACCGCGCACTAAAACTGTCATAACTTTCACCCCGAGAGTCGGAATCCGGATTTCTTGACCTTTCTGGAAAGCTAAGGAAAATATCTGAAACTTTCATAATATGGAGATCCTCTGATTCTCCTGATTGCTAATCGCCCAAACCCATCTACCGAAACCTGACAGGAATTTCCCCGATCTACAGGACAGTCCGACTAGAAAAATCATTACTTTTTCTACAGAGGTCCGAATGACACGTTCTAGCACTTCCTGGAAAGCTAAAGATGTCCTCTACAAAACTCTAGGAGAAGACCAGACCTGAATCCCCACGGATCTATATCAAAAAGACCGGCTAACAGAGGCTGTCCTGAGCAGATCCGAAAACCGACATTGCTAAACAACTAATTATATACATCTAGTTGGGGGAAAAACAGGGATTACCCTTGATGAATTGTTGTAGAACACGAAGAACTCTCCACGAAACTCCTCCTCCTTTCTTTTCCCCTTTTTCCCTTTTCTCTTCCCTTCCTCCGGATCCAATCGCCTTGCTGCAATAGATCTTCTTCCTCCGCTCGATCGGCAGCAAATGGGGACCTTCTTCACCGGCAATGGAGGAGAGGGGAGGGGGAATAACTGCTGGAGGCGTGCAAGGGAGGAGAGGGGAGGCGCAAGGGGGAGAGGGGAGGGGCGGCTAGGGGGAGAGGGGAAGGGGCGGCTAGGGTTTGGAGGGGGTGGGCGCCTCTCCCCCCCCTCTATGGCTGGTTTCCCTCCTGGGCCTTGGCCCAGGCCCAGGTTGTCCGAAAAATTCAGAAAACCCCCCTGAAAACACTATTTTAATTCTTTCCTTTAAGATCTTTTTCCCCGATTAATCGATTATTTGTCGAAACGCTTTCGGGATATTACATTCTACCCCCCTTAAACAGAATTCGACCCCGAATTCTAACCATGCTTACGCCAAGAAATATAATCACAGCTAAAACTTACTAACATTGCCACGTACCTGCTGTGAATAACTCCGGATATTGCTCGCGCATGCGAGACTCCAATTCCCAAGTGGCCTCTCTCTCGGTCTGCTACGACAAAACACCTTGACGTACTGACGCGTTACGCCTTACTACTTGTCCCATCCTTTCAAGAGTCACTCGACGGACACGTCTCGAAGGCACGGTCTTACCCGTGGGTCAACGGCTCAAACGAAACTTCATGCTTCAGATTCCTCCAGTACTCCCTCGACACTAGGTCATACAAAACGATCTGTGCGCTACGCTAGGACTCAAGACGGTTCTAGCAATACGCTCTCTACCAAGTCTCTCCGACTTTCAGAAACAACCATTATACCTTGGGCCAACACTCCCTTGGGTACTAAACCACACAACCTGCACAAACACACAAAACTCTTGATCCTTGTATCAATCGATCTCTTCACTTTAATAATGAGCACCTCTTTTAACCAGGGACGCACAACAGTTCCCGACTGAAAACAAAAGAGTCTTAATGCAACCAACTCAAAACCATCTTCCCTTCAGAAGAGCCCAATCCAAAGACAAAGACTCAACATGAAAACTTTTCCACCTTTCAAGTAGACAGTTTAGAAATAAATGCCACATAAGCCAAAAACGAAACCCCTCGAATAACCAGATTAACTTTTTTTTTCTTAACTGGAAAGAACCAGACAAACCGACAAGAACCCACTCAATATGTAATAGACATCCATCATAAACTCAAAGCTCAAATAAAAACTAAGAGAATATCTCACTAAGCAAGATCACGCTCTTTTCCACCATCTTTCTTTTAAGAATTTAACTTTCTCTTAAACCATAGGATCCCAAATCGTCGCATAACATTCTAACTCTTTTCTCTTAAATTAGCAACCTCATGGCTATGCTCAAGCTGAACACAAATTCCACACCTATGTAAAGAGACTCTTTCCATCCATAATAACATACCCTGATCAACTTCTCTAGCAGAGGAATTACTTTGATAAATAATTCCCAACACACCACGATATAGCTTACAGCCACATTCACATCACCTAAATTTGTTAAGGATGATCAACTTTAAATTCACCACCTTCATGCTCATTTACTGCTTCCAAGGATTCTATCAAACATCACCATGACTCTTGGAATCTCATCATGGAAAACCAAGATGCTAGCATAAAAAATGCAAAGCCCACATTTCAACCTTTAAGACTCTTACAATGAATTTCTGGTATACTTGATAGGTAATCCTCAGATCTAATAACTAAACTTTTCACACAACTCAACCATAACCTCGGTCACTAAGGTCAACACTTCTCACCAATCAAGTAACCGCCCAAGGCGATTCATTTCACCAATCTTAGACCTTCTCTAACCCACACCAATCAAATTTAGCTACGCGACCACAAAGTAGCCATTTCTAACTGATTGACCAAGTTATCCTTAGAGATAATCTATCTCACAAAGGGTTACTCACTGAGGCCGAGTCATCCTTAACAATAACTCAACCATCCTCGCTATCCCATTAATTAACACGACTATTAGATTCCTCTATACTACTACTCTCATCATAAATCTTCTACACAATCTTACCGAGTACCCAAAATGCGATACTCTAAGAAACTAATCAAGATTTCCATACTTGCTAATTCTAATATTCTATCAAGAAGAACACAAGATCTTGGACCACATCTCGCTATAGGTCCTACTAGTTGCGACAACGAAACCTATTAACTCCAAAGACAAACATTCTATTTAAATCAAATCCTTTCCAAGGATTATTCTAATAAATCGATTTATTGCGCCATGCATCTCAAACATCTTGACACCTGAAGCCTCACAGAATCATCTACTCGACCACCACTATCCAGTTGCCAACATTCATCTTTAAAGGCTTTGCAACATGAATCAGTTAATCCTTTCTCAAAAGAAGAGGCCAAAAAGAATAATAATAATAATTTCAGCACTCAGATAAACGTTTACCAATCACGGTAAACACCAGACCAAGAGGAACAGTCAATTGGCAGTGAACTCGGAAAACATAAGGGGAGTCCACAATTGAAGGCACAATCCCCCAAGAAGAGGATATCAAATCGCAAGATACGAAACTTGGCTTCAGACCTCAAATACTCCTAATGCACTCTTTCCGTTAACATAGAAAACAATCCTTTGACTACAACAACACTTGGTCAGCTCGAACAAGACAAGTTCTTAAGACCAAACCACAAGAACCACTTAAGAACCAATAAGATCTTTCACACTTCACTTTGCTCGGAACAGCTCAACTACCAAATAAATCATGAGATCCAAATGATCTCCGCCGCAAAACTTGAAACATTTTTATTTACGAAACATCACGAAAGGCAATCAAATTAATCTCCTCTTAAAGGAATCAACATCACTCTAGCAACCATAACTACTAGTCTTTCTAACATCACATCATGCACTCCTGGCATGAACCAACATAACTCACTATCCCATCATTAACCTTCCCAGGGAAACACAATAACCTATTTCATATATTTTTCTATAAGGTTGCAATACTCAACCTGGTCAAGAGGATAACTAATGCACAAACCCCACTATCGAAGTAAACCGTCTTTTAACTAAGGCATGCTGCCCAGGTCATCCTCACAACACACCTATTTAGATCACCCTTAAATTCCAATCATTAACCTATTAGCAATGCTCAACATCAATTTAGTGCACCCCAATTCCAATCTAATGGTTATCGTAAACAGTTGACGATTATACCGTCATGGAAGGATTTATGGTCATTTCTCTATTTGCGTTCCAACTAGCAAACATAAGACCATCAAGCAACCAAAAACATCCTTAACTCTTCCTTCCTACACAGTTAAATGAATCCATTGAGATCAAGTAATCCAACCAGTTTAGTAAACTAAACAATTTTTTTTTTAAGGATCAACCTTCTCATTAAAGACATACTATTATCCTACCACTCCACCATCAGGTAACATGAATCACCAATTACATTCCATCAGTTCATCTCTTAGTGATGCTCAAAACCATACTTCGATACGTAATAAATGCACCTAGCAATTACATATGATCAGTACTTATCCATAAAAGGTAACTCCAAGATTAATATCCACTATGACAACATTCTAACATCTTCTGGACTTATCCATCCCAAAGGGTTAGATTAGTCCGTTGAGACCCGCAGGTCCACTCTATCCGAGATGCTTATCAAAATATATCACCTATAGTGATCAAACCAGTTTCGTCAACGTTCCCTACTTGTTATTAACTCTGTTGATTCCACCTAAATATAGTCATACTCACAGTCACATCTCATCAAGAACTACTAGAGAACAACCTCAACTTATTCCACTTTCCTTTCAAGGATCTTAGCTAAGATCAATCATGCACACACTGCAACCCAATCTTGATAATCCATATCATATTCATTAAGTGCTTTGATTATAACCTCTCATCTTATCATGACAACACATCGCCAAAGGGGTTTAACATCTTCTTTCATAAAAGAGATCCATTAAGCTTCAACACTCAAAATACCCAAGAGAGATACAATGAGTAAAAGCCTCCACGAACTAAAGGACTTGCAGAAGAAAACTTTTATTAACCCAAAAACATCAAGCGAATAAATGGATCAAGATTTCCCATGGGGAAAACAAAACTCCAATATAAAGGTCAAACTTGACCACCAACCAAGTTCACCAGTCGTAAGAATAACTCATCGGCTGGGAAAACAATGATTGCTTTACAGGACAAATTCAGCCCAATCAAAACACACTATCCTTTCTCAAAGCAACCGATCAACCGTAATGAACTAATAACCCAAGAGAAACTCATCGAGCCCAACTGGACTAGAGTTGACCAAATTCAAAGTCAAAGAAGAGGACAACTCTTCTAGAGATACTCACTATCAACGCCAATTCTAACATATCCGAGGTAACCGCCTTCATATTCTCATACCGCTAACGGTGGTGTAACCCGGTACAGCCCAGGGCCACAACCACGACCTCAACCTCTCAACATGGGTTATCCCCACACATAATATCTATAGTTTTATAATATAGATATAATATATCATCTCAAACCACAATCAGCATTACAACATAACGGAAACGTAAATGCAATGCTTCACCCATTCCCATCCTACTGTGCACTGTGTGTCAATTTAATTATTCAATTACCACGGACCTAAAACCTGGCTCTGATACCAACTGTAACACCCCAGCCAATCAATGACCTGGAATGCTACCAACTAATAACATAATAAGGAAACTAATATTCATCTTACAAAATTTCGGCAGAACTTCCTTTGTTTATTGAGTAAATCAAAGGTCTCAACAAGCATAATCAACTGATATGAATACCAATAAGCAATAAGTTCATTTATAAGCAAAACTGGGTTATGATCACCATCGCACTCATAACCATTCTACTTAGATAAAGAACGGAATCAAAGCAAATAAGTTCTATTCTTTATTACACCTTGAACCTGATAGACAATAATCAAATACCACTTAAATTATTCAGCAAATAATGTTTAATGTTCTTTCTGCCTTCCATGGTGAATAGACCGTGCATGTGCATCAAAACTAATCCCTCTTTATTCCCATGCATGCCGATCTCATGTGGGTACCTAAAACAAACAACAACCATAACAACAAACAACAACAAGAGTGAGTTCAAAGACTCAGCAAATATAAATAGGGGCAGCAATGATAAAAGTGAACATCACTTCACAAATTCATCCATCAATCATATGAATAAACATGCTATGCAATATGATCAAAAATCTCTTTATCTCTTCTCTTGCGCATTTTACCGGTAATGCGGAGTGTGCATCCGTCAATGCACACCCATGCCTGTACCCTCTGGTACAGGGACCAATTGCCCATACTCCACAAGTATGGGGACCTTTAGCCCGTCATGACAACAACATGTCGGGGACCTCGGCGCTTGGTCATCTCGTGACCAAGACTTCAATAATTCAGCATGATGCACAAATGTGAATGTCTCAACAAATAAAACTTGCATTCACAACAACTATGCATCATAAATTCTCAGGAACTCTTTCAATTGCAATCTACCATAAACAATATCAACATATCATTATCATGATCAAGAACACATAGTCTCAAAGCATGAAACAACCATCTTCATAGCAACAACCATCAACAATGCACACTATAAAATTTAAACCAACATTATACTTGCCTTAACCCCGAGAAAATGGGAAATGATCAGAAGGCGCGGCCCCTGGAATCCGTCCTCCTCCTGAACAATAATTTTAATAATCGCTAAGGCAACGGTAACGAGACTTTAGATTAAACAAAACAACCCCAAACTAACCCAACATGATTGGCTTGACTCAAAACCCCAATTCCTTTCGGCCACCCTGTCCCCTTCTACGGACAGTCAACTTCAAAAATCCTTATCAAATGGTACAGAAGTCCGAATAAGGCGTTCTCAGATTCTCTGGAAAGATAATTAAATTACCTAACTAAACCTATTTGGTGAGTCTCCCTGATTCGGCCAACTTCTACCCGCCCCATCTAACTTTCTTAGAACATCAATTCTGTAACGGGTTCTCTGGACCGCGCACTAAAACTGTCATAACTTTCACCCCGAGAGTCGGAATCCGGATTTCTTGACCTTTCTGGAAAGCTAAGGAAAATATCTGAAACTTTCATAATATGGAGATCCTCTGATTCTCCTGATTGCTAATCGCCCAAACCCATCTACCGAAACCTGACAGGAATTTCCCCGATCTACAGGACAGTCCGACTAGAAAAATCATTACTTTTTCTACAGAGGTCCGAATGACACGTTCTAGCACTTCCTGGAAAGCTAAAGATGTCCTCTACAAAACTCTAGGAGAAGACCAGACCTGAATCCCCACGGATCTATATCAAAAAGACCGGCTAACAGAGGCTGTCCTGAGCAGATCCGAAAACCGACATTGCTAAACAACTAATTATATACATCTAGTTGGGGGAAAAACAGGGATTACCCTTGATGAATTGTTGTAGAACACGAAGAACTCTCCACGAAACTCCTCCTCCTTTCTTTTCCCCTTTTTCCCTTTTCTCTTCCCTTCCTCCGGATCCAATCGCCTTGCTGCAATAGATCTTCTTCCTCCGCTCGATCGGCAGCAAATGGGGACCTTCTTCACCGGCAATGGAGGAGAGGGGAGGGGGAATAACTGCTGGAGGCGTGCAAGGGAGGAGAGGGGAGGCGCAAGGGGGAGAGGGGAGGGGCGGCTAGGGGGAGAGGGGAAGGGGCGGCTAGGGTTTGGAGGGGGTGGGCGCCTCTCCCCCCCTCTATGGCTGGTTTCCCTCCTGGGCCTTGGCCCAGGCCCAGGTTGTCCGAAAAATTCAGAAAACCCCCCTGAAAACACTATTTTAATTCTTTCCTTTAAGATCTTTTTCCCCGATTAATCGATTATTTGTCGAAACGCTTTCGGGATATTACAGATTATGCTGCGATGGAAGTGCCGGCAATCCACCATAAGAAGCGTTAAGACGGAACTGAGAAATAAAGTACCTTTGATGGATTCAGGTTGTATGTTGACGAAGATGGCCCTATAGGGATTGCAGATCTGTCGATGAAGAGTGTAACTCTTGCAATTTGTTCATTCTGATCATGAGATACCATTCAAACCACTAGTTAATGCAAATTTAATATCTTCAATTGATACAAGCTGGTTGTCAGCAGAGGCATTGCACATTGGGCTAACACCATCTTCTACTTATTTATCCATATTACATGCTCTGCATCTTGTTGATGAGCTGACTGAGAATCTTCTTGCCTTGAAATAGATATACAGCTTACTTAATAATTTGTCAACTATAGGCTTCACCTCTTTATTTGCGTTTGTGTAGGATCGAATACCACAATCAGAGGGGTGAATGATTGGCACCGCTTTTTGGAATCTCTTAGTGCTCGGTGAAGATTTTGACCACTTGGTGCTCAATTGCTTGATCGATCGCTTAGTATTCAACCACTCGCTCGATCACTCAGTGTTCGACCACTCGTTGATTGCTCAACTTTGATCTTCGACCGGTCTATACGTACTCAAAATCTTCACACTGGGAGCAAAACCTCTCAATCACTTATGCCTTCAAGAAACCAGTGCCTTCGAGTACTCATATTTCCTCTGTTTTCCTGGCAGCGATTTGTCAACTTTGCATGTCTCGAAAGCTTCAATCCAACTGCAATCACCAACAACTTTTCGAGCAAATCAAGAACCAAATTGATTTAAGATGATGTTTATTGCTGGATTTTCATATATTTACAAAGTACCCTTAAAAGCCTAGCCACAACTAAAGCCTCTTCAATTTCTCCACAAAACCTTGTGTTAGCTCTTAGCATCTCTCTACTTTTATAGGCTAACTTCCCAAACCATGTCTTTATCAAACACGGACACCAAACTCTATCTCTTTCGAAAATCAAGGGACCTGAAATCCTTCCAAATACAGGTTTTCCATAATCTCTAAGCCTTCCCAGTCATGGACTATTTCCATAACTCTATTAACTCAACACGTGTTGAAGCCTCTAGAACCGCACCTCCCATAGCTTCTCCACGCATTATCCATCTTTGATCTCCTCATGCTCCAGCATGAGCTCGACCACCTCGTGACATCCTTGATCGCATGGACCTTAGATTCCTCCTTCTAGTCTTGGTTCTTCTCGTCACCAACCATGATTGTCTCCACGCCTAATCTGCACATGCAAAGACCAAATAAATATTTTTTCTGGTATAAATTCTTTCCAACTTGACCGACATCAATCCACACATGCAAAACACACATTTAACCATCAATAACCACTAACCAGATCATCCACGATCTCAATATCCATATTCTCCAAAAAATCAACTTCATACCACTCAGGAAAACTATTCAGACAGCCACGCCCAGGCGGTCAGATTGCTAGCCCAACAGACACGAGTACTCAAGGTACTCAAAGATCACAAGTATTGAAGCACTCGAAGTCTATGAGTACTGACCGTGAAGCCTATGGCAACCTATCACAAAGCTTATGACTACCGATAATGAGGTCTATGACAACCGCTTACAAAGTCTAAGATAACAGATCACAAAGCCTACGACTACGACAACAGATTATGAAGCCTACGACTACGATCACAAAGTCTACAGCTACCGATCACCAACTAGGCACAGTAGCACCGACCACCGAGTACCAACCAGGTACTATAGTTTACTACTACCGATCGAGTATCGATCAGTTACTATTCTATGACCATTAGCAAAACACTATAACTACGACCATCAACAAGGTACTGTAGCTATGACCACTGACTAGTTACTGTAGCTCACAATATCGATCACCGATCGTGGGCGACGCCTCCAACTAACAATGTGGTTGTAGTCTACCAATTGAAAAACCCAACACAAGGCTATGACTATCGACTGGTTCGCTAATTCATATAACCGATTCACTATAGTTTACGACCAGTTCTCTGATCAAGGTCATTTTGTCATGGTCAATATGTCGTGGTCATTCTAACGTGGTTGTTCAGCCGTGGTCGACATGCCATGGTCGTTCTGCCATGCTCGACCTATTGTTGCCGACTTCAGTGGTCGATCTGCCATGGTCGACCTGTCGTGGTCGAAATCTGTCAATTCTAGCTTTGCAAAATAGTACCATACAAAACTTTCACAAACACAAATTTCAATGCAACCCAAATATCAATTTTTTATCATCACTGTATGTATGACCTATCTACATGGTCTAACAATCTTCCTCTTGATAAATACATTGACAACACATCAAAATCTCCCGATTGAGTTGATGTTTGAAAGAAAAGCAAAATTTGCGAGAAGAAAGTTTCAAAGCTGGAGAGAAAAAACAATAGAAAACTCTGAAAAATTCCCCCTCAATACAAGAGAGCAAATTGAGCAACTACATCATTTTTTTTCAATTTCTCCCATTTTTCTTCCCTGTGGCAATGTAATCATCAAGAACTCCAAAGAGAGAGAAAATTGTAAGAATGAGCAATGAGAGTAAACATCCAGAAGGTTTGTAGATTATGTAAATCGCTTTATATTTATTTAAGAATTTAACTAAGCCATCTTTTTTTAGTATAGCTCCCTGATTATATAAAGTCATATATCATATAGTACTGTCAAGACTAGTCTTTAGCATGATAAAACAACTTAGATTAATGATAGACATCTCAATAATGACCAAACCAATTAAAATAAGCACAATGAGATATCACACCGAAAAGTGAAAGCCCAAAAGTGAAGCAAACTTTAAGTCTCGACGAGTTAGCAGTATCATATACCAACGTATTGCTCCACAATTCTTAAGCATGTGGAATACTTGTAGCATACTGTTTTCATGATGGCATGCTTGTAGCTTAGCATGCTTCTTTTAGATGGTGGCATACTTCAAGTATACTTCTTTTTATTTGTGCACTTATTATGCTTTTTCTTTTTATTTAACCATGGCATGCTTGAAGCATACATCTTTTCAAGTGTCTCTTTCTCATCATTTTCTTATAACATGACAATTTGAGTGAATATAAAAAGATTACAATATGAAATATACGAGCCTCATAACCAAGATTTAAAATAAGACTCACAATCAAGCTAATCTTTTGAGATGAACATCATAGAGTACTATTTATAATCAATCTAGTTAAAGTATTTTGCCATATCATATTTTAGTTCAAGTATAGTAAAATAATTTTAACCAATCATGATCAAAACTACATAATATATGAGTAAATATGATAAAGACAGCTCTACTACTCATTTAATTCCAATAACTTGGACTTGATGTATTATTTGACAAGTATAATAAATAAAGCTTCTGAAACTTTTTACAATAACAAACTCCCCCTCATAATAATCCCATAGGATGCAATACACCCAACTCACTCCGCAAAGTAATCCCTAGGTTTTGGTGATCTTGCTATGTAATCGACAATCTTTGATGCTATGGTACTTTTGCTACGATTAGTCTACTTGATATCGTGTTATTTAGTTTTTACTACGACATCAACTTGTTAGTTGCTAGTTTGAACCATTGTATTTGAATTTAGTCAACCTATCTATATCAAGTAATGCAGATCTTGCCATTTTAGATTAACTCTAGTACATGACAAGTGCGAAGGTGAAAAGAATAGTATTGATCTACAGGCTGAGAGCTACCTTAGCATAGTAATGGTATTGATCTGTAGGCTGAGAGCTACCTTAGCATAGTAACGATTCATTGGTCGATTTGTCTGTATGCATACAAGTGAACCTAGCCTTAGAGAGGAATCGCTAGATTTTGGTAAAACCTAATTAATATAAATCTTCGGTGGTAATTGTTTAATACAATCTTTCATACATCATTTTGTTAGTAGTAATAGTTGTGATTTCGTCTGTTGCCTATGATTTGATACCTTGGAATATTCTAGGTGAAAAGCTACAGCTGACCTATGCGTTTACAGTTAATTTAATTATGCATATTTAGTGTCAACACGCGGCTATAAGAATTTGACTGATGTATTTCATGTGTAGGTGATGGACCATGTGGAGGTGACCACGTGTTAATGATGAGTAATTGACATTGGTTTAGATAAGTCGAGTTTGGTTTGGGTGGTTCGGAGTCGAGTCGTTGCATGGTGCAACGGGCTCGGTCGGACTGTGGTCAAACATGGTCATATGGGGTTAGGACGCTGATTCTTTGATTTGACAGGTTTGGACTTCATCTGTGGTAAGTATGATGGTATTTATGCTTTCATGTATCGAGCGGTGCTATTTGACGTGTTTCTTGTCTGTGTGACTGCAGGACGTCGAGACAGAGTCGTGGCGAGACACGGAGGACTGGACTAAGCGCAGGTGGCGCTGAGGTCAGAACAGTCAGGAGGTGTCGAAGACGACGTGGACTCGAGGTGGTTGCGAGGAGTGCGAGATAAGGAGCGCGGAAGCTTCCCGGAAGGTGCAGTAGGGGCGAAACGGGAATTTCGCAAGGCTGCACAAGCAGGAGCGGGCTCCGTTGGAAATAGCGGGCGTAACGGGGCGGAGACCCGTTAGCCATGGGCTATAAAAGGAGTGGAGGGGCTGCATGTCCACTTGAGCACTCCAAGGGTTTTAGGGTTTCCTTTAGTCAAAATAGGTTTTAGTGGTTGTTTTGGCTTTAGGCTTTAGTGGTTGAGGGCAGCAGGTGTGTCCCCTGAGTGTCTCCTTCGATGGTTCCCATGTTAGAGCCCTGTGTTGTGAGTTCATCCTTCTCCAAGCATTCATGGTTGAGGGATTGAGAGGGAGAGGAGAGGATTGAGTGGAGAATCTTGTAATCATTCATCGTGTTCTAATGTCCATGCGTATGGGGACGTATCTGTAATCATCTTGTTCCAAGAAATGAAATCTCTGAAGTTTCTTTTGTGCAGCCTCTCTGTTCTTAGTTTTCCATTTTGAGAGATTTCTTGACTTTTTGATTTTCGAGTTCTTGCTTGTTGGGATTATTCAAAATGGGTTGCTATGACATGGGAGATGCTCAAAAGCCATTTGGCTAGTCAATTCCATGAGCAAACTTTGTGTAAATTTCAGTTTTTCCTTTTTGGCTCCTCTGTTCATCTTTTTCCTCTTCTAGGGTTTATTGGATTATTTGATTCCCTTGAGGAATTAGCCTGAGATTTTTGCTGGTATATCCTGAAAGCATTGCTAACATGTTTGCAAAATCTCTTGTGCAAAGGCCTTATGAATCTTGAGTAATTTGTTTTTCTGTGCCCTCTCTGAAGCTTTCCAAGCTCTTCTAGGTTTTTGATGAAATTTGGGTTTTCCCTCTTGAGATGGCATGAATTTTGGGCTCTCAAGTCCTCAGGCTATTGTCTTCATTTTTGCAAAGTCTCATGTGCAAACGTTTTATGGTTAGAGAGGAATTAGGGTCCTTGTTCAGCTCTTGATATTTTCGGTACCTGAAGTTTCAGTTTTTCTTGTTTTCATTTCTTCAGCTCTTCCTTCGGGTGGCTCCTTGGTCTTATTTTCTGCTATTGCTCTTATTGTCTGCAGTCGGGAGAATGAAGTTCTAGCAGTGATTATCTCAGTTTTCTTGTCCCTTTTTGTTCGGCTCCCCGCAGTGCAGTCCAATTCAGTTTAAGTTGCCAAATCTCTGTCTCTGCCGACAGTTCAAAAATCCGTGTTTATCAGTTTTTCAGTTTCGGCCAATCAGATTCAGTCCTTGTACTGATTGTCTTCGCTTCTCACCATCTAATTGCAGCCGAACCACTCAGTTTCGGCAGAAATCTGATGGCTGTTTTCTGCTAACTGGATTGTCAACAAAGGAAACTGCACTTTGCCAATTACTATCTCTGTTTCTTGTTTGCACTAAAAGACAATTGGATTTGTTTGTCTTTAGTGCCTTTGCCGATTGCTTTCAGCGTATAGTATCTTGCTCTCTTGCACATGGAAATTTTTATTTCTGCTGATTTTCAACCATTTTGCATGCAGATCAAACAGCGGTATTTTCAGTTGAATTTTTTACTGGCTGGTTTCTGATTTATGCTGAATTTTTCAGTGTCGCAGGCGTTCCAGGTTTCAGCAAAATTAAATTTCTGTGAGTTGCTTTGTTTTGCTTCCTTTTGAAAAAATTAGTGTACGAGTTCTCGGGGGCGATTTTGAAAAGAACGACATTCACCCCCCTCTGTCGCCATTTCGGTCCTACAGTAGGCTTTATTAGATGCTCTTGGGGGCAGTCCAACGTGCATCTTTCTTAGATTATTATTAATTGCCGAAATTTCATGCGCAATTTTGCTTGGCTCGATGTTACAACACATATATTTAATATTCGAAATAAGATTGGTTATGGCATATATTTATGTAATTTATATGGTTTACAAATACTTTTTTTACCATCCAATAATTATCATCCTACAAGTGGGAATGGTGTTGAGTGAGAAAATGTTAGACAAAAAAATTAAAACCTTTGTTTAACTAAAGTTGTGTTACCATTGTCTTCCCTTTTGAAATTAGAGTTGTATTTGTTGTAAAATTTATTTGTAACTTTGTGCTTCATATCATTTGGCATTTATTGTTTGTAACCAAAATATATTATTCAAATATTTTATGCAATTCAAGTGGCTAAAACATACATGGAAATATTAGTAGATTAACAGAGAAACCAAACGGTAGATGAAAAGGTTGAACTCTCCTACTTTCCCTTGTTGTAAACTTTCAAATAGGATCTTCACTGTTCTAAACCTTTAATTACTTACAATATGATGGCCATACATCTATTCATATTAGCTTTTGACTTTATCTTATAAATAGTAATAGCTTGTAAAAAAACTTGTAGAGAAATAGACGCTCGAGTACGATTTTGGGCAATATAAACGAAATCATTATAGTGTGTATTACAATCGATTAGCAGACTTTACTTTAAAAAGATATTTTATTTAAATGATAGGTACAGTAAAAAAAAGTAGTTTTTAGGAACTAATATGAACTGGGCCGAATGTGCTTCTGTCCTCTTTGCTTTAGGATTTCGAAGCTTCGAGTGCAGTCCACTTCTTGCGCCAGCTAACCCAACTCATTATTAGGAAGCTTATCACATGTTTGTTTCTATCCAATGGAACGATGTCGTTGTTAACACATAAGGACTATATACGGGGTGATGGGTAGGGCCTACATACACGTATTTATTAAATAATTAATTTGTTTTGCATGCACGCTGATAGTACGATCGAGGCGCTAATGTTGACGTTTCTTGTTTCTTCGTATTCTTAGAGGAACATATGGATAGATCAATAAAGTTTCTCCTTGTTTTGGATTTAATTAGGACAAAAACATTACGGCCCTATTATTTTCAGCTTCTAAAAGCTGTTTTTGGTTTTTCTACAGTGACTAATTTTTAAACGGAGTATCTTTTTAAGATAGGGTCTACTAGTTAATTGTAGTACATACTTTACTGACTTCCTTTATATCGTCAAAAACCGCACGTGAGTTTCTGTTACTCTGTAATTTCTCATACAAACAGTCAAAAAATCACAAGCCACAATCAAAAGCCACAAACCACAGTCAAAAAGAACAGACCCTACATCTCCGGCCTCTGACATCACATTGCAAGCAGATAACCAAAGTTCCAACCCCCTGTGTGCTAGTGTTAATACGATTGCAACTACTTCAGAAAAACAACACAGTTGGAGACCAATGCAACTGTTCTGTTTCTCTTCAACAATGATGGAAGCTGAAAGCATTGTAGTACATGCTAGGACAAAAATCTGCTAGTTTGTTCCTGCCCATACCGTCCAATTTCGAGTATGAACCGTAGTGTTTCAAAGCTGACGTTTCATGCCTTTAAAATTGGCCTTCTCTTTGCTTCTTCCCACGCTATTACCGTACTGCAAGTTATTGCCAGTTACACAGATGATCAGATGATTAATCTTCTTCTTCTTCTTCTTGAGATCGAGATGATTAATCTTTGCCGAGGCTCTTTTTCTAGACGTACAGTGCTAAGGTTTAATAGCGCCGTCGAATGTAGATGCGAGATCTCCCTTGGCAAAGTCGCCGCGACGGCGCCGATCTCCTCTGCTGTCCGGCGGAAGGTTCAAAGATGTCAGCTGGCTTTGACCCCGACGCAGATCGCCATCGCGGCATCCGACCGCGATCCCCGAGCATATTCCCCTCCCGGTCCACGCCCCTCCGCAGTCATCCGCATTACATTACTAGTACACACATGAATATTACTTTCTTGCTTGATCCGCCTGTCATGAATGATGCGCTCCAATTATAATACAGCCGTTCTTGACGCCCATACGTGTTCCGGTGTCTCAAACCAAGCCAGCTTACTCAGTTGTTTTCATCTGTTTGCTTTTGAATTCTACTGACCAAATTGAAGGGTCGATGATGATAAAACTAATGAAGAAGTGGCTTCTGTTTTGGGTACGTAGGTTGTTGCAACTTACGACCACTCTGATAATCGTTACGACCACTCAGAGTCTGGCTACGACCACGTTGTAGCTGCTTTAACCACGCCTCCCAGCTCCGACCGCGTACTCGCAACATCAGCAAAAGTTACGACCATGTTTACGCTGCGTTGTGCTTCCTTTGATCACGTAGTAGGCTCGATCACCGTAGTCATAACTCGATTATGACCACGCTATGACTCTATCGACCGATGTGATCATAAAGTTTACGACCATGTTGAAGACCTGATCGCTGTTGTCGTGACATGTTTACGACCACATCTTCAACTCCTGAGGACACCTCCGTTTGATCACCGTGGTCATAGCTCGTTTACCATCAAGTCTGCGAACCACGTCGAACTTGATACTTAATAGATTTCCTAGAGCCAAAACCGCTCCTTTTTCTCTTCTTTATTCCTCTCTGTTCAATCACACCAATCGCTTTTTCTCTCTTGTCTCGTTCTCTCGTTACATTGCTATCTTTTATATCCGGCTCTACGACTAAGAAACAGACTCGACTACGACTATGACACGAACTCGAAGTACTGAATCATACTCGTACACGAACTCGAACATGACTACGACCACTATCTCGTACATGACTATGACCACACAACTACAACCATCAAACTGAAAACAAGATTACTAACTCTAACAATCACCTCCTTAATCTTGTTATTCCATCTTGATCACGTCGATATTCTCTCTTGCTTCTGCTTCTTCCTTGCATGCTTGCCTGGGCTGGAGCATCTGCTCCCACAACCTTCTCTTTAGCCTCGTTTCCATGTCTGGTCATCTTCCACCTGTTGCTCTTGCCCACTCTTCCTCCACCAGCACCAATTCTTCCTTTGGCGCATGATCTCGCTTTTGACCACCACTCTCGCTGCGCTCTGCTCCCAATGCATGCACGCCTATATGTCTCCCTCGCCTACGTCGGTTGCACCTGTGCCGATGGCACGCACTTGAGGCACACTACCCCAACCAACTGAGCCACTATGTGCAGTGCCTTCATGCGCATGAGGCTTCTACCGTCCGCCTATGTCAGTATGCATGCATGTCATGGCGGTTGCCTGAGGCTTGCTACCTAGACCTCTGTCCACGTTGCTTGCTGTGCCAGCGTGGGGTCCACCACCCTTGAAGCCTCTACCCCCTCCTGCGCCAGTTGTGCGTCTGTGAATTCCACCGTCTTTTGGATCCTCCAGACCGCTCTTTACACAGACCAATTTACAAGTTTCAAAGAAATCTTGTACAACCAATTTAGAGATCTTTTCACCTTTATCAAAAAATCTCTGTTCTTATCGTACACACACGCAAGAACTCATCCTGCAGCGACATCCTACACCCTCTTTCTATCATCTGCCTGAGACTAAGTATGTTGTTGCACAGACTTGATATGAAGTAAATCCTTGTCAACAACTTCTTATCTCTGTTCTTGTATTGTAACATCATCGTCCCTTTGCCTCTTATCTCTAACGTGGAGTCGTCACCAAACTTGACCTTGCCCCAAACCTTCTCGTCGAGCTCATGAAACATGGAGCGATCTCCCGTCATATGATTGCTTGCTCCATTGTCCAAGTACCACTGATCCGTGTGATCGTGACTACCTTCCTTCATGCGTAGTTTTAGAACTACGTTCTCCTCATTCAGTATTACCAAGACTGGTGCCTTTTCAACATATGGGGAGAGAAGTAGTTCCAATTCTTCACCTTCCTTTTCGTCTTGGGCGAGGTTCGCCTCCCCATCCTTCTTCTTGCTTCGACAATCCAAAGTATAGTGCTCGTACTCGTTGCAGTTGAAACACTTTATATGGCTGAGCATCCTGACACGTAGTGCCCGTATTTGCCACATTCAAAGCATTTGACATGTGGCTTATCACGGGATCTTTCACCACCGCCTTGCCCAGCCTTGTCTCCACGGCCACTTCTGCTACCTTGACCACTCTGGCCACCTCGACCGCGCCACTTTCTGCGGTTGTTTGATGAGCTACGACCGTCTTTCAGATCTCCCTTTACTAGCAACGCTTGTTCGTTGTGAGTTTGAGATCCCTGCTCGTTACGTGACTAAAACTCCTTCGGTAACTCCTCATACACCTTGAGGGAGCCAATGATCTCCTCTATTTTCTTCTTATCCAAATTGGCGGAGTACATAAGTGTGGTAACAACAGGTATGTACTTCTGCGGAAGCACGCGCAGGTACTTCTTCACCGCCACAGATTCCTCCATCTTGTCGCCAAGAGAGTTAATCTAATTGTACAACGAAGTCAGCTTGTCGGCGAATTCGTCCAACGACTGGGTCTCTCCCATCTTCAGATTCTTGAACTCACTCCGCAAATTCTGGAGCCACACCTCCTTCACACGATCAATGCCCTCGTGTATCGTCTGAAGCGTCTCCCACGCCTCTCGTGCCGTCTCCTTGCCGATGAGCATGCATCATCGCATCTGGCACCATCTAGTAGATAATGGCCAAAGCCGTCTGATCCACCTTGTCGTCCACCTCCTTGTCCTTCCCCTTCGGATCGACTGCACCCTAGACCTAGGTGCGCATATTCGCTTTCGTCTTCATTGCCCACATCGGGTAATTGTCAGTTGCCGGGAGAGGGTACTGGAGGGAGATCAACCCACTCTAGGCACTCAAAGTCGTTGCTTCTCCCATGTTCTTCAGGTACCACCAAAATTAGCAAGCTCTGATACCACTTGTTGTAACTTACGACCATCTTGACAGTCATTACGACCACTTAGAGTCTGGCTATGACCACGTTGTAGCTGCTCCAACCGCGCCTCCCAGCTCGACCACGTACTCGCAACTTCAGCAAAAGTTACGACTACGTTCACGCTACACTGCGCTTCCTTCGACCACATAGTAGGCTCGATCACCGTAGTCGTAACTCGAATACCCGGCTCTATGACTAAGAAACAGACTCGACTACAACTACGACTCGACATGAACTCGAAGAACTGAATCATACTCGTACACGGACTCGAACACGACTACAACTACTAACTCGTACACGACTACGCCCACAAGACTACGATCATCAAACTAAAAATAAGATTACTAACTCTAATATAGGTGGTGATCAGTTGTGTTTTTTTGTGGCTTATGGCTGAAAGCACTGTAGCTGGCTGAAAAAACACTGTAGCTAACAGAGGCTTATTTAGCATAATTAAATTAAAAAAATATAAAAAATATGTTAGCCTATTACCTATAATACAAACAAATACGGGAAAAAAGAACCGGCAAAAAAGCTAAAAAAGGTCAAAAATTCAGAAAAAAAGAAATTTATGAATAGTAAAAAATAAGTCGGAAGACAGATGTTTAAGCCGAATTGATAAGGGATAGGTATGACCGTACTCTCAACGATAGAACAGGTCACAAGAGTACACGTACTCTTGGAAAATTAAGACGGTACGTACTAGCTACACGTACTCTTGGAAATTGGAAAATTAAGACGGTACGTACTAGCTAGTTTACTTTGGGAGCATACGACACGAGTGAACATGCATTATTACGTGTGTAGCAGTTGTTACAAAAATGCCAAACTACATAACATTTTAGAGTTCTATTACTCTATGCTTCCTTGATATCTTTCTGATGCGATGAGACCCTCGAAAGCGAGATCGACCAACTCTCGAATGAACTCTCACCTCCTTTCCATTTGTCAGACCGATCGAAGGACATGCATGCCGAGTAATATGCACATCACTATACGGACAGAAGCATCCCTAATACCATGGTTAACAATTTTGGCGATATTTTGCCGAAATTTTAGACATTTTGGTCCTCTCCAAAATTATTCTGTAAGACCTACATTTGAGTTCAAATTCAAATCTTGAGATGAACTTTAAATATTAGAGCGAATTTCACCTATATTTTCATCTCCATTTCGTCTATATCCAATATCTAGTTCATCTCTATTATCTTTTCTCAAAATTGTAAAGTTTCATCAAAATTCAAATTAAAATTACCGAAATTTGAATGAAATCCAAACCAAAATTTCGGTAATTTCGCTACCCTCCCAAATTTTGTACCCTGATCCCTACGCACATATATACACGTCTTTGTAGTCACTGAAACTTCTGTCCTAAGGTACGATTCCAGAATAGCAATTTAACTTTGAAAGCATACGAGTGCTTTGTAGCATGAACGAATAGTATCTGGAAAAGGTCAAATCAAGTAGAAGGAACCTATACACCGTATCTTCCAACGGGCCACATTGATATGACAAAGTATACAAACACGAAACACCCTCCTCCTAGCTTTCCTCCCTTCGTCTTCGTCGCTCCATCTCACGTTCCACAGATCATCAAGAACTAGTAGTACTGCTCTCTCGCCCACCAGGGAGGCCAGGGCATGGCCGAGGCAGTCCGAGAAGATCAACGCGGCGTCGTGGACGTCGCTGAGGACGCCGCCGGCTGGCCGAGCAGGAACAGCAACAACGACAGCACGTGGGAGATAGAGGAGGTGGAGCCGGATCAGCCGGCCGGCCCGCCGCCTCCTTCCGTCGGTGTCCCGCAACAAGGCGCCCCCTCCGACGCCGACGACGTGTACGTGGCGGTCGGCAAGGGCGGGTCCAGCATGGCGGCGCTGTTGTGGGCGCTGAGGCGCCTCACCAAGCCCCGGAGCTTCGTCTACCTGGTGCACGTCTTCCCCGTGGTCACCAGCATCCCCACCCCATGTAAGCCTCTCTCTACTTCTGCTGCTGCTTCTTCTTCTTGATTTTGCGCATGTAGGCTAATTTGCATGTTTGGACCAACGATAACAACTTGTTCCAATTTGTTCACCTTCTTAGCATGTACCATATGATTAAGCTGGTGCAAATCTTCTGGTCATTGTGAGATGAAGCTAACTGCCTTCTTGAGCTGATCAGAACAACAGTGTTTTTGCCTGATGGAAAAGTAATAGTCAAGTGATGAGTTAAAGCTGGTTAATTCTAACTAAGGACTATTCATGTAACAGTTGGTAAGAATAGATGGTAGATGGTAACTTTGCAATTCGCAAAGAAGTCTGGTGTTGAATCACCAATGGGTTCCAGCATTCTTTAAACTTGAGATTGGCAGGATCGCTGTAAAGGTCAACTTCTTGGACTGGTTTTAAGATATTTGGCTTGTGAGATTGAAACTTTCAAAGGTGGCGTTGTCACATCTTGAAGTTTTGGGGCTTTGTGGGCCTCTTCCGTGATGAAGAATAGTCTGGGTGGTTGCTAAGTTCCAACAAGAAAGCTCTAATAAAATGTTGATGCTGACCTCACGAAGATATGAATAAGGGGCCATCTATGATCACTCCATGAGGTGTTAGGTTGTACCTCCTAAACTTTTGGATTGATCATTATTGTCAGGGCTCAAGATTCGATCCGTCTCGATCTGTCTGATCGGCGTGGGAGAGAAACCACATTCATCGTATCTATGTCATGGTGCACTAACTCAACTACCATCCGTATGGATACTGGTAGATCAAACAGATTACTCATTATATTACTCCCTATAGTCATACTGATTAGATGGCTCATATTGTTTTTTTTTTCTAAAATGGAACTACATGGTTCGTATTGCGAATTGTCAAGATTTCACCATACATGTCCGATGTTAGTCATAAGAAGAATAAATGCTTATGCTAGATTTCAGTGTGAGGTTAAAAGTACAGCCATATATGAATTTCGCTTCATCGCAAGATGAAGAATGTATTCTCAGCTATCCGATTCAACTTTTGAGCTCAAGGCAGGTAAGGCTAACAGATGTGTGGAGTGTGTAGAATGCCAAACAGTATAGGTTAGGTCTCTGAGGTGCCGTGGAGAGTCGGGCGCATACTAGTATGTGATGTTAGGCTGCCACTGAAGTGTGAACAATTCAGTACAGTAAGATTCCATTCTGCTAGCTTCTTTTCTTTGACACGCGTAACCCAATTCATTGTTGCAAATAGGATTTTAGCACCTTCACAAAAGGCAAAGAAAAAACATGTTTCTGAAGTTCTACAGTTATGGCCTGAATAGTTGAGTTTTCTGAATGTATTGATGCTTGTCGCAACTGAGCTCTGAACAACATTCAGTCAAAGGGCATTATTATCTTGTGAGGAATCTGACGCATTGAGCATTAATTTTCTGAAATAGTAGGAATGATGCCTAAGAGCCAAGCAAGCCCAGAGCAGATAGAAACTTACATGAACCAGGAGAGATTGAAGAGGCGAGAAATGCTGCAAAAATTTCTGGACCAGTGCCGCAACTTTCAGGTCAGCTAGCTGCATGATTCAGTTCTTGACATTTGTGAGTCCCTAGTGCACTTTGAGTTGGCATCTGCATCCCAAATTTGATAGTCAATTCTCATACTTGCGATATATTCAGGTTAATGTTGATGTGTACCTCATCGAGAGTGATCAAATTGCCGATGCAATCATTGAACTTATGCCTGTTTTGACAATAAAACAGCTAGTATTGGGGGTTTCAAAATCCAATGTGCGGTAAGGTCTATACTATGTAGCATGGAATTAACAGAATTGCAAAAAAAAAATGCTTGGATTTTCCAAATATATACTGAATTTCTCAGAATGAACACAGGAAGTTGAAGAGAGGAAGCACAATAGCAGGACAGATACAGAAGAACGCACCTCTCTACTGCGAAGTCAAGATTGTCTGTGATGGCAAGGAAGTTACAATGGTGACGACTGCTGATCCAACACCACCATTTTCACCTTCTCCTGTAAATAACAACAGCAGATCTAACAACCCCACACCACCGTCATCTACACCAAACAACAACAACATAGCAGCAGTTGATGACAACAAGGACAGTAAACCCAAAGAAAGAAAGAAAATTCTCAGGTTTTTGAGATGCCTCTCATTTTGATTACAGTCTGATTGCTGTCTCAGTCACTTCCACAGCTAGAACGTTGTATGCAGCATCTTCAGACAGCAAAAGGTTGTGGTTAACAGTTTTGCCAGTGTTTTGATTCTTGATGTTCTCGATTATTTGTGTAAAAAAAGAGATAATTTCGTCATATGTGGGTACTTTTCAGCGTTTTGCACTTTTGCTGAACTGTTTTGTAACGAAGAGTTATATTTGATACAAATTTAACCGAGCTACATGAAAATTGCATGTTAAAACATGTACAGAAACCATAAAGCAATACTTATTTGAACAGCCAGAAGAATGGTACACTATTTCCTCATGTAGCCAGAAACAAGTAATAAGAGAGACAGAAAGACATCTCAAGGCACTTGTCATTAATCTTATAATTATAGTATACACGCATGTGTCATTTTAAGACTTGATAAAATTGATTGGCATCTGTGCTCTATTTAGGACACATCAATGAGATATATTGCGATGCAAAAATTGCTTCTGCAATCATGTACTAATCAATTTAAATAGTCAAATGAAGTCAACAGGACCAAGATGAGGTAGTGCAACTTGCACTGCACATCATTAACCTTGTCTGTTTTTCTGGACCGTCCATATTACTTCAATCGAACACTATTAAGCAAGATTTGTTCCCGACTGTGATTCAGCTCTTGCAAATGACGCTACAGTCATCAAATATAAGACCAGCAACGATAGAATGACCAAGCTAGCATAGACATTATATGTTAATCTTGAGATGCTCCATAAAACAGAACAACTGCTACGATAAATTACTACGATAAATATAAGCTGCAAGTCTGCAACAAGATGAACCTAATTCTGCACATCACAGAAGTAGAGGCTTTTGACTCAGTAAAAGATTAACCATTTCAGTAGTTGTTGAGGAATACAAATTGGAATCCAATTGTTCACTTAGAAAGAACAGAAACAGGTTGACAGACAAAAATCTACATACCAATCATCTGCCAGACACATACATGCGAAAATCCTACTATTTCTAACGACAAACAAATCGAAAAATCTTCTGTTCGCTAAAAGAAATCAAATTCCAAATAGCTATCAGAACCTTTCTGGGCAGCACCAGTAGGTGCAGCAGCAGTCTCTGATGTCAAGATGGGCAGATTTGGAGGCCTCTCAATCTCAACACCTTGGAACCTCTGGAGGGCTCGCACAGCGTATCAATGCCCAATTCACACCCTCAAAAAATGGATGCTGTTTTATCTCTGTGGCGCCACGCTTATAAGCCAATCGCTGTTGGGGCTCCTTGACAAGTAGGCCCCTTATCAAATCTCTTGCTGAGAAGCTCACAACCGGGTATTCTGGGAAACGCAACGGCTGACCTATGACATTGAACAGTGTCGCTCGGTTTCCTGAACCTTTGAAAGGTGTTTTTCCAAACAGAAGCTCATATAAGAATATACCAAAGGTCCACCAGTCAACAGCACTACCATGACCCTCACCTTTGATAATCTCAGGGGCCAAGTACTCATGTGTACCAACAAATGACATTGAGCGCGCATCACTAGGTTCTGCTATGAGCTCGGGCCATGGGCTGACTTGGTTGACAACTTCAGGCTTTGGTTTTCGATCTTTCTTCGACTTGGAGAAGAGCCGGGGACCAAAGCATGTTGTGGGTGCTGCACAAGATGGCTGAGTCATGCAGGATGGCTCTACACAAGCTGGTCGAACACAGTAAGCCTGGCTGTTCTTCCGAAGTGCTCCCGTGTCAGGGTTAGATGACCTGATCAGCGTTGGGCTCACTGCGCAGCAAAGGGAGAGGTCAAAGTCGGATAGCATAATGTGTCCATCTTCACTGACAAGGACGTTTTCAGGCTTGAGATCACGGTATATGATGCCGAGCATGTGCAAGTACTCCAATGCAAGGAGGGTTTCTGCTACATAGAATCTGCGATTATGAAGCAAATGCAATATCATATTAGTATGCTATAGTCTTTATTTGGTAAAAATAAATTAAGTTACCAAACTAAGTAAATTCAAGATGTAATTGATTTTATGGAATGACACAAATATTACTAGGATATCCATGTTACTGTATGTTGTATTTGCTTTATTTAATTTGGTGCATTTTTAGTTATCATATATGGATGTAAGCTGTAGTGAATTAAATGAAGTCCTATACATGCAAATTAACTTTGAAAGTTTTGCCTTCTTATTGACAATTTGCGCATGATTATGCAGCCAATTGTCTATTCTTACCGACTGACTATATTCCATCCATTAAGCTAAATTAAAACAAGCCATAACCTTTCCTCAATTCTGTACTCATTTTTCCACAATCTATCGGAACACACAAAAACCTATTTTAAAAACTAATAACAAACTGCTGAATCCTACATGAGTACAGGACAGTAAACTTTGTTATGTGCATGGGGTAAAATATATATTAGACATACTTGACTGCTTGTTCTGGAAAATACTTGCCATGCTGCCTCTGCCGAAGAGTATGCAGGTCTCCCCCAGGACAAAACTCCATAACTAGACATGAAAACTTATCAGTCTCAAAGTGGGTGTACAATGTAGGAAGAAAAGGGTGATCAAGGCACTGCAAGATTTCCTTCTCAGTCTGGGCTCGAAGCAACTTCTTGCGGCTTGCAAGCGATGCCTTGTCCATAACCTTCATTGCAAAATAGCTCTTTGTTCCACTCAATTCTGAAAGATACACACTGCCGATGTCACCACAGCCTAGCTTCTTCAATAGCTTAAAGTGGCTCAGGCCAAGGATCCCATCTCTAGTCCTGATCATCTGGATTGCCTCCCATCGTGAATCATTTGCCTTGTGAGGCTTGCTTATGCTACTGATGCTGATGCACGAGCTTTCATTACTTACATCACTGCTTGTGCTCGGCCTGCATCTGCTACTAATACCTCTTTCTCCAGTCTTAGATCTTCCAATCAACCTGGCACTCCCGGTTGAATTTGCTATACTATGCTCTTTGTCAACCGTCGAGGATGATTTCAAGCTCCCATTTATAATTCCATTTTCCACAACTTCCTTTTCATCATCTGCAGGACGCTCTGAAACAATTTTAGCCTCAATGGTTTCTGCAGGAACCTTGCTAGATGTAAGATCAACAGACTCAATTCGCTTTTGAGTTGGTTTCCGCTCCTTTGACCCCATTTCATAATTCGGGTCGCTCGAGATAGTTGTTTCTGGCAACCTTCTGGGCACCGCTGCACTGGTTTTACTGGGACTGTTGATATCCAGAGAGGAATCATTCTGGGAACACTGCTTCACTTCTTGGATGTTGGGGATTGCTGGGAGGGTTTGAGGCATTGTCTTTGAAGCCATTGCGCTGCAACTGAAACGTGTCGACAAGAACAGATTGCAGAAAGACTACTGGTCAATCAAAGATTGAAGCTTGGATGGACCATTGAAGTGTATGCATTCTAAATCTGCAAAATGAGCAAAACTCTGTTAAATTCAAAGATGCATACATGCAACAAGGAATTGCATAAGACTACAGAAATCCTTCAACTCAATTAGCAAAAAATCATCAACCAACAATTCCAAACAAAATCAAGAAACAAACACCACACTCAGATCCATCAACCTTCCACCACAGTGAGACTTGTCACAACTGGGTGCGCAATGTACAGCACACTTGCCGATTTATCTGCCTGCCTCAAAAGGTATCACAGTTTTTTTTTCTGCCCTTCTATGGCCTTAATAAAACCATCGAACCTATCCAACCGCCCACTAACTGCAATCGTACAAAGCTACAGATCTAGCACTCCCCACTTTGCAATAAACAAGTGCTAGGGATCAGCAAAGAGGGCTTGTGCTATCAAAGGTGCCATCTTTTCCACTCAAAAAGAGAGAGAGGCGATTCCTAATTTCCCATCATCCACCCCAAAACGAGGCCCTTTAGTTTCTTGCAGGCGCATTGTAAGCAATGAGACATGTAAGCACAGCCCTGCAGACTAATGGCATCCTTTTCAAGAAGCCGCGCAAACAAAGTGGGAGCGGATAGCAATGGCTGCTGCTGATCATTCCAGTCACATCAAAACGCGAACTTTATTGCAGAAAGCTGAGGAATTAAAGCAAGAAATCGAGAACTGCCAAAAGCAAGGATGCCCTTTCATCTTTTCTGCAAAATGCAGAGGAATGAAATCTCGCATTCATCGTACAAAAGAACAAAGAAAGAAAGGAACAAGCCCTCCAGGCGGCGCAGATCTACATGGCAAAACCACCTTCCGATAACAGCGAAAGGAAAAAGAACCAAGAACAAGAAACCAAAACAGGGTAATGCCCTGAAAGAAATAGAAGAAAAAGAAATCTCACCAGAATGGGTTGAAATCTCGAGAGATGAAACTTCTGCGCCTCCAAGAATCAGACAAACAAGAAGAGCCCGGAGGAAACGGATCGAGTCACCTAGTATTTTGACCAAGAAGTTCTTGTGGGCTCTTGTGTTGCGAGAAGGTTGGAAATATGGGTACCGAATAAATCCCACCGGAGTACCAATAACGGTTACATACCGGTTACCGAAAAATTTAGAATAAAAATCAGATAAAATTTATCAAACGACATTTGAATTTTGTTCGGTTGTGGCCTGTAACCGTCCAAAAACCGAAAAATCAGTAGAAAACTGGTTTTGAGTAATTAGAAATTGAAATGATGCAAATATTAATTAGAAAATGTACCCAATGATTATAAACTAATTGGTAATATGCGAGATATTAATCTCGACGTCCATAAGTTAGAATAGACTTTGAGCTATCATGGGATTCATAGGAAGAAGAGTCTTGCGACCGAGAATAATCTCAAACTAGCATGTACTAGAGCCTGGATGTCTTACAAAATATAGGGACATCCTAGAATAATAATTCATGTATTTTTAATCCATACAACAGTTAATCTACTACAAATAATGTCTAAATCAGTCTAGAAAGTGTATTATACAGTCATAAATTTAAATTTACATTTGAATTTTTTTGGAGACATGGTAGGACAATAACTCATACATTTTATTTCATACAATAGTTAATCTACCATAAAAATACCTAAATCAATCTAAAAAATATATTATGCAATTATAAATTTAAAAGTAATTAGAGCAGTTTTTTTACTGGTTTCTACCAATAAATCTAGTTACCGGCGGTTACGGTAAACGTTGGTTTTTTTAGCCCTGGATGCAGGGGTGGGGTGGTTGTGGGCGAAGTGTATGCGCACTGGCAGGGGCGGACCCAGCAGTGGGTCAGGTGGGGCGCCAGCCCCCCTACCGCTGGCCAGCCGTGTGTAGGGCTGTAAACGAGCCGAGCTCGAGCGAGCTTGGCCTTCCAGGCTCGAGCTCGGTAGAAACTCGAGCCGAGCTCGAGTTGGGGTCCAAGCCTGAACCTGGGCTCGAGCTCGGCTCGGCCTAAGCTCGAGTAGGCTCGAGCTCGGCTCGTTGAAGCTCGATAACAATTAAAATAATTTATTATGCACTATTTTTCAATAATAAAAAAATTTTAAGTTCGAGCTCGGCTCTAGTAAGCTCGATAACAGTCAAAATAATTCAAATATACACTAATTTTCAATAATAAGATAAGCTCGAGCTCGAGTTCGGCTCGAGTAAGCTCGGTAAGAATTAATATATATTACTATTTAAGCTCGAATCGGGGCTCACGAACTATTCGAGCTCGGCTCGGTGAAGCTCGCGAGCTCGAGATCAAGCTCGAGTTCGACTCGTTTAAAGTTCGAACCGAGCTCGAATCGAGCCAAACTCGAGTAGCTCGTGAGCTTCGAGATTTTTTTACAGCCCTAGCCGTGTGTACCTCCCTCACCCCCCATAGCTCTACGCTAGTCATATGAATGACCTTGTCGGGCTTAAAAAGCCTTTGCTTGATAAAGAAGATTGTATTTGTAGCGGTGATTACATACCATAACGACATCTTGGCTCTTGGTGTGGAGCCTCTCTCCCTCTCGTGTCTACAAGTCTACCACTCTACAAGGGTCGAGCACGAGTTTCGAGTATTGGCCGCTAATTTCAGGGACCCAACTAACCTCAATACTCAAATATCGATGGACAATAGTTGACCTCTGAAAATAAAAAATCCCAATGGTTGAGGTATTTCGCATGATGCAAATCAATACTAGGAGTTATTAATATGGATTATGTAATAGGCCATGGGCGTATGTGCAATTATTTCATACTAGCTCAAGGTTGTGCAGAATAAAACAAATACAGATTTAAATAATGGTTATATGGCAATACTAACAATAATCTGTTAGGTGAAAAGGTAATATTTCTGAAAATATCTTTGCATCTGATTTTTTCATAAAAATGAATATTTAATTGTATTATTCAATAAATAATTTCCTATTTTAAGGTATGTTTACCAAAATTTAGTTTAAACTACCGATCGCTCAATTCTATCTGGACCGCGTGATGGCCACCATTTTCTCCTCCACACCGTAGAGTTAGCACCGCTGCCCTCCTTCAACAAAATATGATGTATATCATGGTTTTCAAAATAGCCCGTAATAGTCACAATAGCATTTTTCTATCTCTCATAAGCAATGCAGCATGCTACCGTAGGCCGGCAACTCGGTATCTGGCAAAGTGGTCAGTAAGTCCTATTAGCACTCTTTAAATTTTGATCCTAGGTCCGTCACTGCGCACAGGTGGTAAAGAAGGGAAGGGAGGGAGGAAAGGCGACGTGCCAGGTCCTGAAGGGCCAGCTTTCTCTCTCAACTCTGATATGCTGTTGATTCGTTCACAAACGTAATGGAAATTCGGTTGATTTTGTCTAATATGTGGTCTCCGGTTGATGTGGATACGATGTGATATCCTCTCGGAGTTATCTCAAAATGGCATGGCTGCCCTCAATCTTTCTGTCGGTGCTTACAATCGGATTGGAGAGAGAAGCAAATTTCAGGCGTACGACACACCAAATCAAATTGATGTCAGTTTGATCTTTATCGATTTTTCCTAGTCAGTTCGGATCTGTCTATTTCTCTTATTACACTTCAGGTACATGACAGGAGGTGTATGGACTGCAGTCAACCAAAACACGTACAGTATTGAAGAAATGGATTGACAAGTCTCGGGTGCCTGAAATCTTTTCCCCTATCAAGTACATGTTGAGCCGTCCAATGGCTCTTCTGAATGGCTTGCTCATTTCATTTTAAATTTTTGGTTTTTGGCTTATTTTTTTACTATTTATAAATTTTGTCTTTTTTTAGTTTTTGAGCTTTTTGCCGATTCTTTTTCCCCTATTTGTTTGTATTATTCGTGATGAACTAACTTGTTTTTTATTTTTAAGTTTTTTAAATTTTATTTATACCAAATAAGTTACCATCAACTACAGTGTAATTTCAGCTATAAACCAATTTATTTCACCGAAACTAGCAAGTTAGGGAGTGGGTGGCGGCGAATGCGGTGAGCTGCTGGAGATAGAGAAGAGAATTGGTCTGCCACAGGAGGTAGTGGTAGGCATCAAAGAGGTAGAGGTGAGCGACGCTGGGCAAGGTGAGGCAGAACAGCTTGTGCGACGGCAAAGCTATCGTGAAGAGAGAGGTGGGGTGGTTTTATTCCTAAAGTGCTCGAATCATAAATTTGCCTGGACATGAAGCACATGTAATTTCCTAAAGGCTACATGTAATTTCTTCGAATCTTTTGAATCCTAATTTTGGCCGTATGGATGAAGCACAGTCTACAGGCCCTCTCATTCCGCATTCATTATTTCTTTATGGCTTGGATTCTCTCCCCTATTGCACGGAGCTCAATGTATTAGGTCAAATGTAATGAAAATTCGCGCGAGTACAAAATTTTGAAACTGCAGCAGGACACAGGAAGGCCACTCCCAATTCGCCTTTGACAGGTGGTGATAATTTCGGCTTCAGCTTTTAGCTTTCGGCTTATTTTTCACTATTCATAAATTTCATCTTTTTCTGAAATTTTGACTTTTTGTTGAGCTTTTTTGCCGGTTCTTTTTTTCCGTATTTGTTTGTATTATACGTAATTGGCTAACATATTTTTTATATTTTATATTTTTTGAAATTTAATTATGCTAAATAAGTCTCTGTCAGCTACAATATTTTTTCAGCCAGCTACAATGCTTTTCAGCCATAAGCCACTCAAAATAAGCCAGAATGATCACACCCTTAAGATGCCGTTTAGTTGGGCTAAAATAAATTAGTTTATAATTAAAATTGAACAGTAGCTGGCTGAGATTTTACTGTAGCTGATGATGTCTTATTTGGTATAATTAAATTTAAAAATAGAAAAAACAGATTAGCCCATTATGAACAATACAAACGAATACGAAAAAAAAGAACATGCAAAACAGTTCAAAAAAACTAAAAAGCCAGAAAAGGACGAAATTTAGGAATAGTGAAAATAAGCCAGAAGTCTAAACCGAAATGAGTGGAACCTAAACTTCTCATATGAATTCTAGTTGATATGCTAATTCAATATCCATAATATTAATTAGCATATCAATTAGAATTTGTGCTGAGGTGGGGAGATAATTAAAGAAGAGAGAGAAGTAGCGTCTCATGCAAGACATTGTTTGGGCACATAGTCTAACATACAAAAACAAACAAAAATGCCTATCGTTGTCCATCGCCGCCACCATGCTGTTTGAGCCACAGTCACATTGGCCCGTCATCATCCACTGCCCATTGCCTCCGCCCACCCGTAGTGGCCACTACAAGCCTCTTCATGGCTCGTCATCATCGTTGCACACATTCGCATTGCTCGCCATCGCGATGGTCACCCAGCTCTGCTCTGTCTCAGATCTGGCTAGATCTGGGTGCTCCAAGCGCGGATCAAGCGAGATCTAAGAGGAGGTGGGCAGAGGGGGAGGAGGATGAGGAAGGGGAGAGTGGCCGGTCGGCTTGGGTAGAGGAGGGCGAATGGCGGAGGAAGGGAGAGGTGGCAGCAAGCCGGGCTTGGGTGGAGGACGAGGGAGGTGGCAGCAAGCTATTCCGTCGGCTGGCTTGGGCAAAGGGGGAGAAGGAGGAGGAAGGGGATAATGACTAGTAGGCTTGGGCAAAGGAAGGGGGAGGTGGCGACAAGCCAGGCTTGGGCAGAGGACGGGGGAGGTGGCAGCAAGCTATCGCCATAGGCTGGCTTGGGCGGAGGACGAGGGTAGGGAGCATTTGGAGGGAGGGGAGGAGAGAAAGAAAGTGGGGAGAGAGGTGAGGAAGAAATATTGTAGAATTGTAATATTATTGATTAGGCGGGGCAGTGATAAATATAATGCATTGAGGTTTAATGTCTTGTCTTGTATCTATGTGACATCAAGAGTATAGATATTATTATGCTACTAGTTGAGCACCCATACATTGCTATGGAATTTAATAAAAGAATCACTTTATATGTTTTAAAGCTCCAAAAGCAAGCTAAACTCATTATCATCATTCGATCATCAAAGTACATTTGTCATCAGTTTGAATACGCCTGTCGGCTGTTGAACTAGCCAGCAAATAATGTCGCGCACCTTGCCGCTGATAGCACATCACCGTGCACCACACGCCGCCATGTACTTCGCCTTGCACCTCATCACAAACAACACTTGGTGTGCAATACATGAGTTTGTGGTATGTATATTGTATTGTGCATATCTATGCGTATTGAGATATGTCCCAGGCACCTCGCACCCTCTCCTCTCTCTTGTGTGCTCCCTTGTCCAACCGTCCTCAACACGGCCCCCTCTAGCTGCCATTGGCCAGTTCGGGCCTCGCCCTCATTGGTACCGACGCTATTCGGTCCTTGTCTGCACCGCAAACAAGCCCAAGCCTCCCTGTCATCAACGCTGTCAGGATCTGGTCCTTGTCTTCCTCACCGCCAAATGTTGTCTTCGTCCTCGCCACCGGCTGCCAAGGTGCAGAGTCTTCGTAATTTGACCAAGTTTTAATGGTAAATATTTTCTGTAGTTTTAGTTGTTAAATTCACATCGAATTATTAAGGAGGGGAAATGTAGCAAAAATTAAAAGAATAATTCAAATGATACACTATTACTGTTATGCCAATTCCTAACCCTATGTTCTACTCCAGTCCAGCTGGGCACGCCCGGCCCATCAAGCTAGTCCGCTTGGAACGACCATGCGGCGCCGCTAACCCTCTGCCGCCTCCCTCTCTTTCTCACTCTCCTTAGATCACGTGACACACGCGTCTTACTGCCACAGCCCATAGGCACTAGAATGGATTGAGTCGCAGAGAGGTTGAGAAGACAAGCTTGACTATGCGATGCGTGCATAGCGCGGGCCAGGCTAGCCTCAGTGCTCAGGACATCAAGACATGGAGCGAGGCATTCTTGGTGGCCGCACACATGGGGCACACGTCCATGGCGGACTCGCACACACGACACAGGTAGAGATGCCAGCACGGGATCAACTGTACACACACCTCGCCCTTGCCGCAGGCCTTGCATGTCGTCGCCACCGCCTTGGACACAACATCGTCGACGTTATCACTCGTAGGGGTCTTGAAGCCACAAAATTTTCCTCTACATATATGCCGAGATAACTTCATGGAAGAAAGTAGAAGCAGATTGTTTAACATAGACATCAAGCTTAAAATTTTATTCTTAGGCACAGCAATGATAAAAATAATAGGAGTGAGTATTTGACCACTTGACATCGAGTTGGAGTAGGTCTCTGCTACATTTTTGGACAATAAAATAGGACACAGTAATGACAACTTGACAAGGTATGGGGCCTGTTTTGAGTGACAACAAATGTTGTTCATTAGAAAAGAAAAACGAAGTCTACAACGTCAAGTTGAAATAAATATACATTTTTTTTATCTGAAGTCTACTCATCCGGTTTCATAAATGGAGACATGGAGTTGTTAGAACAAAAAATTTAAAGAGAAAAATACCGAGAATACCATTGAAATAGCAAAAAAAAAAGCGAATAAAATTAAGAGAGAAGACAACTAATACTAGGGAAAATTAATTAGTTTGTGACATTTCCTTGTCCACCTGATAATTATTATGAAATCACTTATTTGAGGATGGACAAGTAATATCTGGTGTTGTAACATCACAAGTGAGATAATTTGCAGTTTCATTTAATTATCTGAACATACCATTAGTCCTCAACTTATCTATCTACATCGCCTTTCAGAGCTATACGAAGAACCCGTATCATGGCTGGTTGATGCTCCTCAGCTTGCTTTAGCAGCAAGCACTGACAATTACGGTGTAACATTGGGAACCGAGTGTCCGTTGATGACATGGAGAGCAAGTACAATAGAAGAGGTGGCTGCCATCTCTAAGACTAGCCATATAAGTAAAAAGAGTACATGTGGCTCATGTGGAGGTAGCTAATACAATAAGTTGAGTAGAGGTTACCTCTACTAAAGCACTCAAACATTTAATATTTCGCTAGAGACGACCCTAACCCTTATTGTACTTGCTCTAAGAACTAGCATCGCCTCCAAGTCCTCGTATGATGTGCTAGAGGTCACCTCTTGCATGAGGGGCAGCTTACCTCTCTCTCCTCTTATCTCTCTCTTCCACATAGGATTGTGTTGACGTGGATTTCGCTAGAGTCGATCTAGTCAGCATCATTGTACTTGCTCTTAGCATGGTCAGTTGTTGCAACTACTTCCCAAAAGCTTGCTGTTTTGATGTCATCTTTCATCATTAATTTGGAGTAATCCTCGTGGTTGTACACCACATTGTTCTTCCCTCCAAACTCTATCGGAAGGACTAGATCGATGTATTTGTATATGATTAATTCTTCATGCTCTCCTCGTTGTTGAGGGACACAAAGTTCACCTTTTGTATTGATTTCGGATCAAGGAAAAGTTTGACAACCTGAAAGCATTTGAAACATTTAAGTTAGAAAATAAGCAATATGAAACTTTTTTGTCATATTTGATCATAAACTTGGAGTAATCCTTATGGTTGTACAACATATTCTTCCCTCCAAACTCTATCGGAAGGACTTCAGGATCAATGTACTTGTACATGGTCTTCATGCTCTCCTTGTTGTTTAGGGACACAAAGTTCACCTTCTGTATTGATTTCAGGTCAAGGAAAATCTGGCAACCTGAAAGCAATTGAAACATTTAAGTTAGAAAACAAGCAATATGAAACTTTTTCTGTATCAACACTATAACTCAATGTTTTGAATCTTTGTGAATAAAATCAGGCACATACAGTACTACATTTATGAAAGGGAAAGGTTCAAAGTCTACACCTTCCAAAGAGCCTCAAATACTTTGCCAGGGGGGGATTAAACAAAAATGCAATGGCCAACCTCTCAGGGTAATGATTTTATAGGATATTCACATTTTGTCTGGCAATCTTTACAGGGGTTGCATTGGCCAGTGTCCATCCCGTGAAGTCTATCGAGCACACCATTTTGTCTTTGATCTTCACACAGCCTGAGGATTGCATTCTCCAATGTATAGACAAGAAACTACAACTCCCCTTCATGGGACGATGTATTCTAAAATTTGAGAAAAAAGTATACAGGTGAATTCTCAGCTAAGGAATCTAGAGAGACTGATGGTTTTCAAAAAAGGGAAAAAAGTGCAAGGATGACACTTTAAAAGAGTTGAGTTCTTGCCTGCTTCATAGGTTTCATGACGACAACAGTTCTCCCATCTCTATCTGGAAAACTTGCCCTGTAACGGTTTACCTATTTCTGCTTTAGGCTGCAGGCCTTGCACGTCCTCGACGTCGCCCTCGCCGGCATTGGTGACGACGCAGGGGGATTGGAGGAGCTGGTCGAGGGTGGCGCGGAGGCCGGCGGCGACGGCCTCGTGGCTCTTGGCTACATCCAGCCATGCCTGGCCCTTCATATACATTTTTCGAAGCCTCTCCTCTAGCTCCATGTTGCGGTAGCGTGTGCTCTCCAATTTGGCCTCCACGGCCCGCAACCGACCTGCCGAGGTGCGCTCCACGATGGCCACCAGCCCACCACCGGCCGCACGTGCCGTCGGCATGCCTCCTCAAGCCCCGCGTGCCACCAATACGTTGCCTTGGCGAGAAAGAGGAAGAGAACGAGGTGTGAGTTGGGTATGAAGCGGAAATGATCGGGGAGTTGCACTTGGATAGGAAGTAGAGGGGAGGAGCAGTTAGATCAAGACAGGAGTGGAGAGATATGAACGATCTAAATTAGATTGGATGGATGCAGAGATAGGAGTAGAGAACACACCGATGACTATCAACTCATATTTTTAAGTAGTAGAGATATCTTCCATTAGAAATACCCTCAGAGATCCAAGTTTGAAACTGCAGAGTTATTGCATTCATAAATGTGTTAGACTGAAGTTTTGGGTTCTCTCTGTGTGCACTCGATTGCCATTCTAGTGACCATTAATGCAGAAATAGTGATCATGTGGAAGGTAACTATGCAGAGTATGTCCACCTGAGTCCTCTTCTTTTCAGCTTCTAAAAGTTGTTTTGCTGCAATAAAGTGTTTTTTTACAGTAACTAATTTTCAAACAAAGTGTCTTTTTAAAACGGGGTCTACAAGTTGATTATAGTATACACTGCATCGACTTCATTTATATTAGCCAAAATCACATGTGAGTCTATATTTCTCCATATCCTCTCTCGTGAACAGCCAAAAGCCACAAGTCACAGCTAAGGCCCCGCTCATTTCGGCTTCAGTTTTTGGCTTCTGGCTTATTTTTCACTATTCATAATTTTCGTTTTTTTCTGAACTTTTGGCTTTTTTAGCTTTTTTGCTGGTTCTTTTTTCTCATATTCGTTTGCATTGTTTGTGATGATCTAGCATATTTTTTTCCTATTTTTAAATTTTGTAGATTTAATTACGCCAAATAAGCTACTTTCAGCTACAGTGAAATTTCAGCTGCTATAGTGCAATTTCAGCCATAAGCCATAGCTTTCAGCCCAACCGAGCGGGTCCAAAAAAACCATAAGCAAGCCCAAAAGAATAGGCCCTAAAACTTTAAAAGAAGTTAATCCACAAACAAAAGAAGAGCACTGCTACACGTATGAACATATCTCATTCATACGCAGTTTGTGGCTTGCAAGTCCCAAGAGTCACTGCGGGTGGTCCCATCGATGCAAGTGGGCCATTTTCGGTGACAGGAAGACAATATATAGTCCATCCCCGACAAACCATGGTCCATCAAGTTGGACCTAATGGATTCGAGTTGTGCTAACATGCCACACAGGTTTGAAATCATAATCATGATACTGGTAGCAGCTTCCTACAATTAGGAGGTGTTTTAATAGCTTTAGCTTCTAGCTTATGCTTAAAGAAGTCGAAAGCTAATTTGAACACTTGATCTTCCAAAAGCGGTTTCTCCAAGCCACTTCTACACTGGCTTCTAGTCTTGGTCTTCCTCACACGTGCCACCGCCGGTCGTCATCACTCGCCACCTCTGCCATTGCCTTCTCCTCCCGCCGTTGTCGCTTCTCTCTTGGTCTTGCTAGCGCCACCTCCTGCCTCTTCCACTGCCTCCTACTGCCACCTCCTTTGTCTTCTCCTGCGCTGCCTCTGCTACCTCCTCTATCTCCACCTCCCGCCTTCTCCCTTCACCTCCCAACTCCTCCACAGTCACCGTCCCTTCTCCCTCCGCCACCACTGCCGCCACCCCTTTTCCAAATTTTTTCTTTCATTTTTTGCTCATGGAGATGTTTTTCCATGTCAGTTCAGCTAAATCCAAAAGCTCCAGTTGAGTTAAAACACTTAGGCTTCCACCTAGGGATGGCAATTGTGCCCGTTTACCCGTGTACCCGTGGGTAAATACCCTAATGGAGTCGGGTATAGGGTGCATTCTTTACCCATGGGTAGGAAAATGGGGGAAAATCTCTGCCCATCGGGTAAACGGGTACGGGTATGGGTTAGCTCTACCCGTACCCGTCTCGCCCATTTACCCGTGAAATAGACTGACAAGTGGGCCCCTAAAATAATAAACCCTAAGTCCCTAACTCTCCCCGCCGCCCGCCCAGGTCCTTCGCCCGCCGCCCCCCTCGGCCCCTCTCGCACTCTCCTCCATCCGCCACCTCCTCGCTCGCCTCGCCCGCTGCCCTGCGCCCCGCTCTCCTCAGCGCCTCCGCCTCGCCCAGATCCGCCGCCTCCGCTCCCCACCCGGCCGCCGGCCTCCTCCTCACTCGCCTCGCCCGCCGCCCTGCGCCCCGCTCGCCTCAGTGCCTCCGCCTCGCCCATATCCGCGCCTCCACCCCCACCCGGCCGCTGGCCTCCTCCTCCGCCCCAGATCCGTCTCCTCCTCCTCGCTCGCCTCGCCCGCCGCCCTGCGCCCCGCTCGCCTCAGCGCCTTCGCCTCGCCCAGATCCGCCGCCTCCGCCCCCCACCCAGCCGCCGGCCTCCTCCTCCGCCCCAGATCCGTCTCCTCCTCCTCGCTCGCCTCGCCCGCCGGCATCGCTGAGGGGCTCGCGTAGCGGGGTCACCGCGCCGTAACCTTCGACATGCGTGGCGCTGGGCGGTCCACCGGCCATGCCTCCCTCACGGGCTCCTCGGAGGTCGGGGACGTCGTCGCCGTCTGCCGCTGGGTCGCCGAAAACCTCAAGCCGCGCGCCGTCCTGCTCGTCGGCTCCTCCGCCGGTAGGTTAATTACGCTGAGTGGAGGAGATTATCGCGTTTGGGAGCTAACTATTTCGTCCTGATTTGGTGTTTTGAGGCAGGGATTCTCGGGAGATTGACCCTTACTCGGTTTGGGTGGAGTAGGGCGATCGAATTCCAGGGTTTCTTTCAGCCGATTCGAGCGTAAAGTTTTCATCTCTTGCAGCAATTTGACCCTGGTAAGCCCAACGACGAGATCTCTGTTCCGTGAAAAAAACTTGTGTCCTTCTCGTCTAGGTTGTGTAAGATTTGGATCTGTGATAATCCATTTGCCGGATGGTTCCTCCTGATTAAAGTATGTAGTTTCGACCTTGCAGGGTGATTTGATCTCATTTTTGGGAGTGATCTCATTTTTGGGGGTGATAATCCATTTGCCGGATGGTTCCTCCTGAATCATGCTTCTCTGGGTATAAAGTTTGCATCTCGGAGGTGTGATTCGATCTGTGGAGCGGAAAGAATCGTGCGCTGGGTTTAGTTGTCGTGCTCCTCATTGCTAGATGCAGAGTGGGAGCGAGATGAGGCCCGTGCACAACAGTGTCGATACGGTGAACGCAGCTGCCACTGCTATTGTCACGGCCGAGAGCCGCATGATTTAGTTGCCACCTTGCATGATTTAGTTGGGTCCACCTTGCATGGTTTAGTTGGGTCGTTTAGACGTTTAGTTAGCTTACTGTAATGATTCTATCACTGTGGCAGAGTTTTTGTTGCTTAGTAGATGCATCATTCATTTATGCTTCGTCACATAGATGGTTGTTTCTTTGAGTGATTCTATATGTGCTGCAAGCAAAAGCTAGATTTCATGCTACACGTTGTTACTTGGGTGGCTTTGATCGCATGCTCGCATGCGCTTGTGGTAGGAGTTTTGATTGTTCTCCTTGCTTCTGTTTGAGAATATGGACTCAGTTCGCGGGCGGGTAAACGGGTATGCCCGCGGGCGATGGGTACCCGCGGGTGACAGGTATGGGCGATGTTCTTTACCCGTCGTCCTTCGCGGGTATGCCCGCTGGTGTAAATCAGGGTCACGGGTACGGGTATGGGTGAGCACTACCCGTACCCGCCGCACCCGATTGCCATCCCTACTTCCACCAGCTACTTCTTCTAGCCACTATTATTCTATTTTAGCTAAAAATTATTAACTCCAGACGATTGAAACACCCCCTTAGAGTATAAGGGTCATAGCCCTCATGAAAGCCCATCAGGGGTACCTACCTCAGAGTTGCCTTGCCTCCACATATGCATCACTCTCGGCTTACATCTTCTCACAAATTATGTCATGTCTCACCTCGAGTTTATCGTTGTTGTTGTTGTTATTATTATTATTATTAGAAATAAAACAACAGTTCATACAACTAGAAGGAAACACAAGGAACAAAAAGAAACTAACAGAACAGAAAAAACACAAAATGGACTAAAGGGTTCTCCCTGCTACGCAGACTAGCCATAGCTAAAAGAAAACTTACTGCCTACTCCATGACCGCTTGCAGCCCCAACGCTCCTACAGTATCCCAGGCCTTTAATTCGTTACCTCGAGTTAAGCCAATGACTTTTGAAGAACAGAATTTTTTATTGTAACATCCCAACCCTCTTCAGAGTCAAGGATGCTACCACTACGCACTTATTAACTTAATTTTTGCACTGTTAATAAAAATTTTGGCAGCACCTCCTCTGTTTATACGACTTCAACACACACACACACACACACACACACACACACACACACACACACACACACACACACATATATATATATATATATATAGAATAATTGCAATAAGACAACTGATTTTATATTGCAAATAAACATAACATAAATAGAACTTTGGGCTCCATGACCATAGAGGCTCACCATCACGGGCTCGCAAATATACTATACCAAATGGCAAGCCACCACTACTACAAAAGGGTCATTTTAGACGCTTCATCATAGACGGTTTAACGAAAACTATCAGTAAAAGTTACCACTGACAGTTTTACAAGATAGACCGTCTAAGTTCACTGCGATGGAAAGAACCGTCTGTGATAAGACCTATTTATCACAGACGATTCGGAACAAAAACCGTCTGTGATGACCTACTTATCACAGACGGTTCTTTATCTAAAATCGTCTGTAATAATATTTCAACTTATCCGCTCTCGCTGAATTTGAATTTCTTGCTTATCTTATTGGATTTGCTGTTTAAATAGAAGGCTCAGCTATTTTTCTCCTTATCTCTTCTCACTTCTCATGTATGTTGGAAACGCTTCCTTGATTATCTTATCATGTCAGTCTGTAGTTAAGACAAGGTTAGTCACCGTTGATTATCTTATCATGTCAGTCTGTAGTTAAGAAAAGGAAACCTTGCTGTTAACAAGTGATTATCTTTATTCTTGAATTGAATTCTACATGGTTAAACTTTATCTTTGCTCACTATTAGACCGAATAGGCAAACCATCCCCTAACTTCTTCTCTCTCCCCTCAATTTTCCTCTATTAAGCTGAATGGAGCTTATGCTCTTACTTCCCATCTAATGTTCTTCAATTAGTCATACTAATTAACACTACATTAATTTATCATCTACTAACTAATACTACCAGTTGCTACTACTACTCCAGTACTTCTCACTAGTAACACTACTTCCCTCTCCCTCCATGGATAATAAGATCAACAGCAGCAGCACCAAACTTATCATCCAGGCATCTATATTAGCAATTGATATTTTTAACTACTACACAAATTTGTAAACAAACTGGGAGAAAGGGATCAAAGCGTTACCCTAGCCCCGAATATCTAGATCGGGGCCCTACCTTCCTTTCCTTCTTTTCTTCCTTTCTTCTCCTCTTCTTTCTCTTCTTCCCTTTCTTCTTTTTCCTTCGGCTGGCTCCTCTTCTCCCTTTATTCTCTCAGTCGGCTGAGCTCTCCTTCGGCTAACTCTTCCGGCCAAGTCCTTCCCTCTTCTCCTCTCAGCCGACCGGTTCCACCACTCACAGTCGGTCAGCTCTCCCCTTTACCCCCTCCCACGTGACACAACGGTAGCAGTAGCAACTAGGCGGCGATGGCCCGTGGCCAGCGGCAAGAAAGGGGTAGGACGACGACAAGAAAGAGGAGGCAACGCTTGGCTGTGGTTTGGCCGAAGGGTGGAGGCGACAGGCGATGACAACTGCACAGGGGGCGCGAGCGGGCGGCAATGGCGCGCAGTTGCATGGCCGACGCTGGCAGCAAGGGGGATAGGGATGGGGAAGGCGAGGCGCAGGGGGCTGGCACAGGGGAGAGGCGGCGCTGGTGGCTGGCGCGGCAGTGTGAGCACAAGTGTGGCATAGGGATGTTGGTGTGAGCTTTAGGCCTAGCCCACCTGCCCCAAAACTCTTTTTTTGTTGGTATTACATTTACAATACATTGTGCTAGTAGTATTGGATCGTAGAAGAAATTGAGCTCTTTTACGGTACACTCAATTTAATATGGGTCGTCTATTTCTTTTTAATTCAATGATTCAGATTAGTTAGGATTTAGTTATACTACCTCTAACACATCAGCGGTAGAATCCTGAGAAGGGTTAATTGTAAACGGAATGTATGACACAAGAGTAATTTCGGTAGCGGCCGCGTGTGAGATTTCGTTTAGGAAAAAGGTTGTTAACGCCCTCACAAAAATAATTAGATTTGCAGTGTAAAGCTTAAAATACTCTAAAGAAATCAATGGCTAGATCTGATTTTTTTAAAGAAATTTTATAATATATTCTACTTGTAGTATAGGATGACAGTAGAAATCAGATCTAGCGTGCCTTTGACAACGTACGGTGATCACGGTAGGCGAGAGAAGCTTTTAAGCATCTCAGTGTATCAACCTTCCTGAACTGTATGCCATTCACACCGTTTGAATACAATGGCAGAGGATACGGATCCATTTGGTTACAAATGATGTTATTTCCCTTAATTTACTTGTCTGACGTCTCGTATATTCAGATATTGCTATAAGAAGATTAGCAGTCTATCACAGTAGCATGTGTCTGGCTCTTTTGTTTGTTATAGCCTGCGGCTGTGAAGATTATATATTTTCATAAGAATAAACCAGCCATGCCTGTGACCACATATTTGCCTTTGGGAGTTGGCTGAAACAAAGATTAATGTGGGGACCTTCGAAGCTTGAAAAATCTTTCTTTAGGACAATGCAAAGCAACAATCGTAAAGGCATCCAATACGTCCATCGAACAATTTGCCAAAAGAACACGTGCTCCATATAAATACCTATATTTAATTACTTGGTGACTATATCAGTATGTTCTTTTAAACTGCTGTTGATGACTTTTGTCTATAATTTTTAAGACGATGAAGATACCGATGCGGACGACGTATATGATTTTAGCCTTGGAAAACCGTTTGGAAAAGTGCCCTATTTATTTTAATTTTCAGATAAACCAAAACCAAAAGTCGCAAAAAAAAAAAGCAAAAATAACAAGGCCACGTATGGCTTCTCGAGTGGCTATAGAAATCAACAAGACTTTTTGCATCCAATGAATGTGGATACTGGAACATGTTCATGAACAGAGTGAACTAACTTTATTGAAAAATATTTTCGGATCGGAGAATCATTAGGTATATGGTCCAGGCGCTGTACGTTTAATTCAAGCCAAGTTGGATTTTTTCCTGAATGTTCCATCTACATGCAGAGACTTACGTGTAGGGACTGAAAGACTCTTTAGGAAATAAATCTACGTGTAGAGATGTATTGAAGCAAAACATTGCACATTAGTAATGAACTAATGCCTCCTAGATCTCCCTACAATTAATCCTATCATGAGTGTCTTCCGCTCTCAACTTGTGCTGTGGGGCAGTCACACACATACTCAGGTGTTCCTGCTATGTGGTAGGGGCGGACTTGCAGTAGATTACAGGTGTTTAACTGAATACTTAAATTTTTATATAAAATACTAGGTATATAATAGATGTATATATTGTTAATTTGGATAAAACTATAACATGAATTTAGCCTGCACACTATGTATCCCACGCAGGGCCGCCTCAACAATTTCAAGGGCCCTTGGGCAAGCAAGACAGCAAGGGTCCATCAATCTAATTTTTTAATATGATGATTAAAGTATATAGTACTACTAATAAGAGTTAACTTGCAGCATATGCAGGGCCGTCTCAACAATTTCAAGAGCCCTTGGGCAAGCAAGACAGCAAGGGCCCAGCAATCTAATTTTTAATATGACGATTAAAGTATATAGTACTACTAATAAGAGTTAACTTGCAGCATATGTTTAGTTCATTAAAGACAACGATAGTACAACAAAGAAACTAAAAGAACGGTAAAATAACTATTATGATTACCTCAAATAAAACAATAATGCTTCAGTGCTTCTTAAAAAACCGCCTTCGGGCATTTCTTGATGCAAAATCTTCAAGAACAGTATCGAGATTAATGTTGTCCAAAACATCCTTCTCAATGCTGCACATAGCCAAGCCATTCAATCTTTCTTGTAGCATAGTTGACGTCGCCAATCACCGAGGGAGAACTGAGAAGGGCCAATCACTGTTGCTGCTGCCTGCGAGGGCCGGCCGATCGCCGATCGGAATTATGGCGCCGGGGCGGAGAAGCACTGAAGCAGCAGCGGGGCAATAGGGAGACGAAACGCCGAAACGATCGGATAGGAAGCGACACCCGTGGCATACATACATACATATACTGATATACATACTCATGGGCCGGTGGCCCCCCCCCCGGTGGCATGGGCCCCCGGCCGTCGCACTTCCTGCCCCCCTCCCTTAAGACGGCCCTGATCCCACGTGCAGTCTATGTAACACATTAGACCCATTTTTTCCCCGTCTCAGCCCTCCTCATACAGGCTTAAAGAGGTAAAGATACAAACAAAACCCTAACATCTGTTCTCTCTGTCATCCTGTGTTTGTCTGTGTGGGAGGTGGCTCCAGCCTTCGAGTGGTGGGCGGGCGGAGGTGAGTGCTGAGGAGGCGAACGATGGCCAATGGACGCAGCGCCACGATGGCAATCACGCGTGAGGCGGCGTAAGGTGCAAGGCGAGCACGCGGCAGCGCGAGCAAGCAGAGAGGCATCGCGAGAAAGCAGACGGCAGCATGGTGAATAGGGAGGTAGGAAGCGGGTGACGGGAAGGGAGCAGTGCGACGGCCGAGTGGGAGCGCGGCATTGAGAAAGGAGCAACACCTCCAACCGACTATCATCGTCCTCTCTTCGGATCTAGGTGTGCTCTGCCCCCACTCCACTTATTTTCTTTCTTGCTCTGCTCTGCTCTACTCTGATTTGCTCTGTTCTGAAGGAACATATAACTTTCTCCTAGATGGACGATTCTTGTTGACAAGAAAAAGAGCAAAAAAGGTAGGATCAGTAAGGAATGTAATTGCTTTTAATCTCTATAGTTCACTATTTAATTTATGTCATTATGCTCATCTTATATCACTCATTTCCTCATAAGAAATCATTAGTTTCTATATTTTTATTATATATATATACACATGTCGTTGTATCAATGTTTTGGGGAAAACGGTGTGTCGCAATATCGACGTATCGGTATTGATGTATCTGAACAACCTAGCTCCGAAGTCCGAACATCCATTCTAAAAATCTTGGGTCCGTCACTGCTTATGTGGCATAGAACTATCTCACTACTTATGCCCGTATCAGTTTTGTGTCCCTACAGTTGCAATTTCCAACATTAAATTGCATCATGATTTATGAAACCACTCGAGATTGGACTACATGAATGATTCAGTGTTGTCTGTTGGAGCTCTAGCTAGGTCAATGGTTTGCAATTAGCAAAGCTAATTGTTACATCCTAGGTCACATGTCTAAATGGGCTGAACACAACTAAGCCCACGGAGCAACGGAGTAACAACATTATAAGTGGTATTGGACCTTCTCCCCACAAAAGACTAGTCCAATGGGTGGGGGCTCCCTCACACTTATAAGTTATGCTTGCTCCTCTCCCACAATCCATGTGGGACTATTCTTAACAATCTCCCCCTCACACATGAATTGGACACTTCTGCAACCATGAGGTCCAAGGAGATGTTAGGCACCTGAGCTCTGATACCACTTGTTACATCTTGGGCCACAAGTCTAAATGGGCTGAACACAACTAAGCCCACGGAGCAACGGATCAACAACATTATAAGTGGTATTGGACCTTCTTCCCCCAAAAGACTAGTCCAATGGGTGGGGACTCCCTCACACTTATAAGTTATGCTTGCTCCTCTTCCACAATCCATATGGGATTATTCCTAACACTAATCATGTGACCCCCTATCCTCAGAGGGATCCCACCAAAAGTAAAGGTTTTGGTAAACAACCAATCTCCAAAAGGCACCACACCAATGAGTTCATGCCAACGTTGTACCACAAATTAATTACTTCAAAGGAATTCGATCTTCTGAACCCTACAAGCCCTACACAAGAATATGCATAGGTTAAAGTACATGAGTATAATAGCTCCAGTCACATGGAGGAGTTCCTTACTGTGTTCTTGATGGCACCATGGAAGCTCTTCAATATCTCAGCACTGCAGTAAAGTTCACCTAGCTCTGTCAGGGGGGAGCATGTGCAATGCACATGGAACACTAAGGTAGAACAAGACCTGTCATTATATTTGACAAAGCCAAAGTTTCAGGACTTTTCAATGTTCTCAGCATAGAGCATGTTGAAAAAGGGACAACCAGGAAAAACCGCAATCTATGTGAGGGAATTCAAAGGCAGTCACATCTTGGTTCTGGGACAGCAAATAATACTGAAATTACTTGGTGATAAGCCACCTTTTACCTAATAAGAGTTGTGGGCGTCCTCATCATTCGAGGCTTCTACATATTCTTTTTCTCTGCATTAGCCCTCCGAGATCCTAGTATTTTTGGGATTAGAGAGCTTCATAAGGTCCTGGAGCAGAAAAAGGACATCAGTGAACAAGAATAGAGGAGAAGTCACAGAATAAGTAACACTGAAAAAATGTTGGAAGTCAACATAGCCGCGATCCTTTAATTTCCTGATCTGAAATAGCACTACTAAACAACGGCATCAGGAGTTGCAAGGAGTACGATTTAGAACTAATTTTGTGCATTTGCACTTTTCATATATCTACTTTAAGAAACTCCTTTTTTAAGACAATTTTCAGATCTTCTTAGTCAGCCTATCTATTTAAGTGTTTAGGGTGAAACAGTAGGAAGAAAGAACCCTACTTCATATATATATATAAATATTTATAAAAATGAAAGGAAGTTACATAAAGTTACAACATATTTATAGTGGGAAAGCAAAATTAAGCTAAACTACTGAACCAGTCCGAAATATTGGGTAGATGTTTTTTCCTTTGCTCTTTGGATAACCATGGCAAATTCTCTTTTTAAAAGTACTCTTCCAATTATTAAAAGAGGGATCAATTCATTGAAACACTTTCCTGTTCCTGGTGGTCCATATGCTCCAAGCAGCAAGGATGATTATTTCCATGTAAAAAGGCTGTGCCAATTGCGTCTTCAGATCACTGATGGCCTCCAGAACCGACAGGTTCAGATTTCGTTGTGGACATACATAATCCCAGCATGATTGTACAAAAGAACATCCCCTAAAAAGATGATGAAGTGTTTCTTCAACGTTTTGCATGCAAAGAACACATTTATAGTCATCTAGATGAAAATTCTTTCGCCTCAACAGATTTGTTGTGTCCAGCCTATCCTTCAATAAGAGCCAGAAGAAGACTTTATGCCTAGATTGACAGGAACTCTTCCAATAGCCACTCAAAAGCTTTTGAAGTTTGAACATGCCCCACCAGAATTTTATAAACCTTGACTGAAGAATGAATTCCATTATTCCAAATATAGCTCCAAGTATCTTCTTCATCTGTCAGGTCTAGTTCCTGTACTAAGTTCTGAATTTCTTGAAGTTGAGAGTATGCTTGAACTGACAAGGGCAGGTGAAAGAGAAGATGAGAGACCATGTGGTCTAAATCCCGTGTTGGTGATGAGTAATTGACTCGTGGTTTGGTTAGAGTGAGTTTAGTTTGAGTGATTTGTGCCTTTTTTGGCATTTGGCGAGGTCGGGTCGTGACTAGACAAATTTGACGTGTGGGCGTCGTCCCGGTTGGCCACGTGGGTCATTTCTCGCTTGAGTAGGATTTGTAGGTGCTAACCATGTTTACATGTTTTGTACCGTGCTATACGATGTGTTTCTTGTCTGTGTTGGCTGCAGGACATCGAGACGGAGTCGTGGTGAGACACGGAGGACCGGACTAGGCGTAGGTGGCGTTGAGGTCAGAACGGTCGGGATGTGTCGAAGACGACGTGGACTCGAGGTGGAGTCGTGGCGAGGCACGGTGGACCGGACTAGGCGCAGGTGGCGCTGAGGTCAGAACGGTCAAGGTGTGCCGAAGACGGCGAAATTGCGTAGCTTGCAGGGCAAGGAATGAGGAAGCTTCCTGGAAGGTGCGCGAGGGGCGTTTCGGTAAAAACGCAAAGCTGCACTAAAGGAAGTGGATTGTGGGTAAAGCGCAAAAGCTAAATGGGTAAAGCACTTGGTGAACCCATTAGTGGAGGGTATAAATAGAGAGGGAGATGGTGTGCTGAAATTTGAGAGTGTGAGTGTAAAAGTTAGGGTTCCATTTGGGTCTCTCCATGTATGTATGTGTGTGTTCCTCCCAAGAAGCATGTGTAGCTCTTGGTGTTCTTGAGGATTGAGAGGGAGAGGATGGATTGAGAGTTTTGTAATCATCCCTCTATATGTAATCGGGGTATCGTGACTCCTCTTTTGATTTGGAATGAAAGGTTGAAGTTTAATTCTCAGATTGTGCTCTGTTTTCTTGCTTCAGGTTCTCAATCTGGTATTTAATTTCTTTCGGCAGCCAGTGGTCTTGGTTTTATGTGTCCTGTTGGGGAGGAGCAGCTTTTAATCGCATTGATTTGCTAGTATCTCTTTCCCGTACTGCTTGCGGCTGCTAATTTTTTTGTTGTGCCGATTGCATGAGAATTAAATGCTCTTGATCTCTTTTGGCTTGGCTCACGTTAGTTTCTTCCTGAAGGAATTAGCATGTAGTACAAGCTTCTAGCTCTAATGATTACCATCTTGACTTGAGCATTTATTTTCTTTAGCTTTCGTTTCTTCAGTGCTTGTCTTTCCTAGCATTAAATGGCTGCTTGTTCCTTGGCAAGAGATGATTCTTTCGGCAGCTACTCTCATTAATTTTCGGCCAGCTCTTTTATTCCTGCAGTGCGTGCTCTCATCCAGCAAGTGGCTCTGTTATTTTTGGTACTTGAGTAAGCGATTTAATGGGATGTTTTGTCAGCATTAATTTCTCTCGGGTAATATTGTGATCCTTTTGCTTTAGTTGTTTTGGCTGGCAGACTTCTCTTTTTCTTGTGCCTTCGTCTGGTGTGCAGGCCTGAAGTAGAGACTGTGGTCTCTCTATTCCTTTTACTTTTCAGTGTTTGCTTTCAGTTGGTTTCTTGATTGTTGGCAGTTCAACAGAGCTCTTGGTTTTGAGTGTTCTTTTTGCAGTAGACAGCATGCTTGGTCCCTAAGTTTGTGGTGTTTGGCTTCTCTGTTAATTCTTCATCCGTTACTTGTGGGGGAGAGATTTTTTTAAAGGGCTCCATTCACCCCCCCTCTGTCGCCATTTCGGTCCTACAATTGGTATCAGAGCCGGTTAGCTCTAATTCATAGATCTTAACCGGTCTCAAGAGCCATGGTGACGGACAAGTACTCGACCAAGCCGCCTGTGTTCGATGGCATCGATTACCCCTTCTGGAAGAGTCGAATGGAGACATACATCCAGGCCCAGGGGTATGCCATCTGGCGGAAGGTCAAGGTACGATTCGTTGTTCCTGCCGATGAGAACATCAATGCCAGGAACATGGCTGATGTTGAGGCGAATGCAAAGGCAAGGAACATCATCATCCAGGGGTTGAGTCGTAGCGAGTTTGACCGTATATCTCATCTGTCGTCCGCCTACGACATCTGGGTGACCCTCGACGCATACCATGAGGGCACCACCCAGATCAAGACGGTTCGACAGGACCAGTTCAAGCGCGAATACAACAAATTCGAGATGCTTGCTGGTGAGTCCCTGGACGAGTGCTTTTCGCGATTTCACAAAATCTTGAGCAACCTCCGAGCGGTCGGTCTCACATACCCCGACTCGGACAACGCTCGTCAGATGCTCGCGGCACTCGATCTGCGCGTGTGGGAGATGAAAGTGACCACCATCAAAGACACGACAGACCTCTCGACCCTGACTCTTGACGCGCTGTACTCACGCCTCAAGACTCACGAGATTGACGTTGTCTCTCGTCGGTCGAAGTCACAGTCGATGGCTTTGGTCACCGATCCCAGTTCTGCTTCTGGTCTCTCTTCTGATTCTTCTTGCGGTTTTTCCCTCGCTGCTCTCTGTGACATAACTGATGATCAGTTAGAGCAGCTTGCGGATGATCAGCTGGCCCTCCTAGCCCGAAGGTTTTCACATGCCTACAAGGGTAGGAGAGACAGAAAGAGAGGAGGACCCGTGATTTGCTTCGAGTGTGGTGGCCCCAACCACATTCGGGCAAACTGCCCCAAGCTGGAGAAGGGCAAGAACGACTACGGCGGTTCGAGCAAGATCGACTACACCGACAAGAACCGCAACAAGAAGCCTCCAGCTCCGACGCCGGGAAAGAAGAAGTTCCGCAACTTCGGGAAGGCCAAGAAGCTCTTCCACCGCGTCCTCACCGCCTTCGACGACCTCGACCTCAGCGAGGTGGAGGGATGGAGCGACGACGACGGGACGGGTGACCAAGAGCCCAAGGATGGCGGCAACGACTTCTCCGGCATGTGCTTCATGGCCCTCGAGGGCGAACTCAGCGACAGCGAGCTGTACTCCGACTCGGATGAGGTACTCCCTTCTTATGACCAGCTAAATGATGCTTTTCTTAAGCTAGGTGGATTTCATGCTAGAGCTAGGTCTAGGTGTACCGAGTTAGAGAAGGAAGTAGATAGACTGTCACGGGAGATTACTTCACTTACATCTGCTCCCTCCCGTGACGACTGTGATACATGCTGTGCCTTGCTTGATGACATGGAGAAATTAAGGACCTCTCATGATAGTGTGTCCTCCGAGCTTGATATTGTTAAGGTGGAGAATGTTAGTCTGCTTGCTGAGTTAGAGTTGAGTAGGATGGCTGTTACCCTACTTACTACTGATGAGACTACTTCTCTCACCTCATGTGAGGATAAGGACATTGCTGCTAGAGGACCTTATGCCATGCTCCTTGATCTGCCCGAGTCTTGTGAAAATTGCAATAACTTGAAGATGAACCTAAAACGGGCAGATCACAAGATTGCTGAGTTGAGTGCTTCTTTACTTGAGCCTATTGATTCATGTTTGAATTGTCCAAAGTTAACTGCTGAACTTGAATCTGTCTCAAAACAGTTTCAAGAAATGATTGACAACAACAAGAAAATAGCTCAGTATGCGACTAAGGATCCTGTTAGCTCACCATGCATTAGTTGTGATAAACTAAAACTTGAACTCGTTGCTTTGAATGACAAATGTGTGAAGCTAACTAAGGACTTACTAGAGAAGCCACAATCTGGTTGTGATGTGATTGATGGTGTGGGGGAGAAGCCCCAGGGTAAGGATGAGACGCTTAGAGACGCGAACCAACCTGCTAGTAGTAGGACTGTCCCCTCAGAGTCGGCTGTGCGTGCACAAGCCATTCTTTCCTCTACTGTTGGTTCTTCTTCTGCTCCCTTACCTCCTGCTGTTCCCTCTTCTCCCTGCTCTTCTTGCACCTCTCTCTTTCGGGAGTGTCAGTATCTTATGAACACTCTCGAGAGATTTGTAGGAGGCAAGAAGAAGCTTAATCTTATTCTAGACCAATCCAAGATTTGTAAGTTCAATCAAGGTCTAGGATATGATTTCTATGAGGATATGAGGAAGCATCCTCCTACTATTCTCAGACCCATAGTGGGAGGTGTGATCGAGGTCGAGCCCAGATCTGATGAGGTCAAATTCAAATCAGCGGGCTTTGTCCAAGGGATCTCTGACAGCAAGGTAGGTTCACCTGCTACTTCGGCCTCTCAGAAGCCGAAGTCCTCGCGTGCTACTTCCACCTCTTCGAAGGTGAGGTACCACTGCACCTTCTGTCAGAAGGATGGGCACTCGATCGAGAGATGCTTCAGGCGCGCCAAGATCGCGCGTAGAGACCGTGTTGAGTCTCTTAGGGGTATTCAGGGTCAGCCCCAGATCCTGAGTGCACCTAAGACCAACATGAGGTCTAGGTTTGCTCCTGTTACGGAGTTTAGGCAGCATAGAGGACTTGGTTTTTCCGAGTTTTCTGCTTTTCATCCTCATGCTGCCTCTGGTCGTGACTTCCGTCGTCCTGGGGGTAGATCTCGTTTTTCCCATCGAGATAGCTACCCGCGGCGTGATCAGCGTGTTGCCGGTGTTCCGACTCGCTCCCCCGTAGCAGTCGGACCCCGCAACAGCTTCAGGTCTGCTCACAGACCTTCTGCTTCTTTGAGTCACAGAGAGTGTAAGGTAGATAGAGGTCAGTCGTGCTTGACGACTTCATCTGCTCGACGTGTTGTTCAGTATTGGGTGCCAAAATCTCTTTTGATTTACCCCAGTACTGAGACTTTACTCTCTGTTTGACTCAGGTTCGTCGGGCAGGGAAGGGAAAGGTTTGTCTTGTAGACTCCGGTTGTTCTCGTCATATGACCGGAGACTCCCGTTGGTTTTCTTCCCTTGCCCGTGCTCCAGGTGATGAGACAATCACTTTCGGAGATGCTTCATCTGGGCGCGTCATCGCCAAAGGTACTGTGCGCATTAATGATTCTTTCATTTTGAAAGATGTAGCCTTGGTTAGTAAGCTGCAGTACAATTTGCTTTCAGTTTCTCAGCTTACCGATGACGATTTCGAGGTGAGCTTTAAGAAAAATGCTTGTAAAATTCTTGATTCTTCGGGTAGTCTGGTTTGCGAGATTTCTCGTTATGGGAGGATCTTTCGTGCTGATTTTTCTGAGTCTTCTGGTGATCCTCTCAGGTGTTTAGTTGCCTCTGAGTCCCGCGACCTCTCTTTCTGGCATAGGAGACTTGGTCATATTGGATTTGACCATTTGACCCGAGTTAGCGGCCACGATCTCATTCGTGGTCTGCCTAAACTCAAGATGGTCAAAGATCTTGTTTGCTCTCCATACCGGCACGGCAAGATGGTTGCCGCTTCTCACCCTCCGGTCACAGTTACTATGACCGATGCACTGGGACAGCTGCTCCACATGGACACAGTTGGACCAGCTCGAGTGCAGTCAGCAGGGGGGAAGTGGTATGTTCTTGTTGTGGTCGATGACTTCTCGAGGTATTCTTGGGTGTTTTTCTTAGCCTCGAAGGATGAGACGTTTTCGCATTTCCGAGGTCTTTTCAGTAGGCTTTCTGTTGAGCTCCCAGGTGCCTTACGAGCGATCCGCAGTGACAATGGCACGGAGTTCAAGAATTCCTACTTTGAAAGTTTCTGTGGTGAGACAGGTGTAGAGCACCAGTTCTCTTCTCCGCACGTCCCACAGCAGAATGGCGTCGTGGAGAGGAAGAACCGTACCTTGGTCGAGATGGCCAGGACGATGCTCGATGAGTACTCTACACCTAGGAAGTTTTGGGCTGAGGCTATTGCGACCGCGTGCCATGTTTCGAATCGAGTTTTTCTTCGGGCACACTTGCACCGCACTTCTTATGAGTTGAGATACGGGCGAAAGCCCAGCGTCTCTCATTTTCGTGTGTTTGGTTGCAAGTGCTTTATTCTGAAGTCCGGGAACCTAGATAAGTTCGAGTCACGTTCTTGTGATGGGATCTTTCTAGGTTACTCGCCTTCTTCGCAGGCTTATAGGGTCTGGAACTGCGAGTCTAGCAAAATGGTAGAGACCTGTGAAGTGACCTTTGACGAGGCCAGTCCGGGGACTAGGCCTGATATCTCAGGTTCTTTAGAGCAGTCCGAGACCATCTTCGTGGATGACGAGGACGATGGAGATGAGGGTTGTCTACCCGATCCAGTCCCTTATCCACCCCTTGAGGTGCCGTCTTCCACCGCACCTCCAGGTGATCAGCCCATGCCTTCTGCTTTCTCTGGAGCTAGTGGCTCTGTTCCTACCTCGTCAGCTCACGAGGTAGAGGCCACTTCTTCATCTCATCCTGGACCTCCCCGACATATCCAGAAAAGGCATCCTTCTGAGCAGATGATTGGAGACCTGTTCGAGCGTGTTACTCGCTCAAAATCTGGCTTATCTCAATTCTGTCTCCACTCTGCTTTCATTGCCTCCTTTGAGCCCAAGGATATTTCTCATACTCTTTCCGATGAGTCTTGGGTCAATGCCATGCATGAGGAGTTAGAAAATTTCGAGAGAAACAAGGTCTGGTCGCTTGTCGAGCCCCCGCGAGGTCACAATATTATTGGGACTAAGTGGGTGTTCAAGAACAAGCAGAGCGAGGATGGAGTGGTTATTCGGAACAAGGCTAGACTGGTAGCTCAGGGGTTCTCCCAGGTTGAGGGTCTAGATTTCGAGGAGACCTTTGCCCCTGTAGCTCGACTTGAGGCCATTAGAATCCTGCTTGCCTTTGCAGCTTCTAAGGGTTTCAAGCTCTACCAGATGGACGTCAAGAGTGCCTTCCTTAATGGAGTCATTGAGGAAGAAGTTTACGTCAGACAACCTCCAGGTTTCGAGAACCCCAAATACCCACACCATGTCTTCAAGCTTTCCAAAGCGTTGTATGGACTTAAGCAGGCCCCCAGAGCTTGGTATGAGAGGCTTAAGTCCTACTTGTTGAGTCATGGGTTCGAAATGGGTAAAGTAGACAAGACCTTGTTCATCCGTAGGCTTGGTAGTGACCTTCTGCTCGTCCAAATCTATGTCGATGACATCATCTTTGGCGGCTCTTCCCATGCTCTGGTTTCACAGTTCTCGGATGTCATGAGCACCGAGTTTGAGATGAGCATGATGGGTGAGTTGACATTCTTTCTTGGCTTCCAAATCAAGCAGACTCGGGAGGGTACTTTCTTGCATCAAGGCAAGTACACTCGTGACCTCCTGAGACGCTTCGACATGAGTGATGGTAAGCCGGTGTCAACTCCCATGGCTTCTACAGCCTATCTTGACCCAGATGAGGACGGCGAGCCAGTTGATCAGAAAGAGTTCAGAAGTATGATCGGCTCCCTTCTTTACCTCACTGCCTCGAGACCAGACATACACTTCTCTGTGTGTCTGTGTGCCCGTTTTCAGGCTTCTCCTCGCGTATCTCACCGCCAGGCGGTGAAGCGCATCTTTCGATACCTTCGAGCTACCATTGACTATGGTATCTGGTACTCTTCCTTATCCTGTCTTTCCTTGAGAGCCTTTTCGGATGCAGACTTTGCTGGCTGTAGGATAGATAGGAAGAGCACTTCTGGCACCTGCCAATTCATTGGCATTTCTCTCGTTTCCTGGTCTTCGAGGAAGCAGTCCGGTGTTGCACAGTCCACCGCAGAGGCCGAGTACGTTGCTGCAGCCAGCTGCTGTAGCCAGGTACTTTGGATGGTATCGACCCTGCGGGACTTTGGGTTGGTCATAGACAGTGTTCCACTCTTTTGTGATAACACTTCTGCGATTAACATTGCCAAGAACCCAGTGCAGCACTCTCGGACCAAGCATATTGACATCCGATACCACTTCCTTAGAGACCATGTAGAGAAGGGCGATATAGTGCTCCAGTTTGTGGAGAGTGACCACCAGTTGGCTGACATCTTCACCAAGCCATTGGATAGTTCGAGGTTTTCAGCTCTGCGGGGAGAGCTTGGGGTGGTTTGTCCTTATGGACTGTAGTGAGGGGGAGTTTTGGGCTTTACTACTTTACTATATTGATTATGCTTCTGTCTCATTTCTGTCTCTTTGCATTTGGGTGCATTGGGTTTAGTCCTTCTAGCATAGGTTAGAGTGCTTCTCTTGCCTAGTTGCTTAGACTTCCTACTCTTATCTTGTGCTTCCAGGATGCTTCCTATTAGCTGCTTCTTATCTCACTAGATTGAGCTCACTCACTTCTTGTAGGTTCTAGCGAGGTTGGGCCACCCTCGGGTAGACAGGGTACGTGTTTGCTCTCTAGTGTGTGTTTTACGGTCAAGCTAATAGTCCTGGAGTCACATGGGGTAGATGAGAGTCAGTCTGAGCCATAGTATCTTCTATATCTTATCTATGCTTTAAGGACTACCCGTTTGGATTTTCTTTGCCAGCTTCTCGAATTTAATGCTTTGGTTCAGGGGGAGCTCATTTGGGAGCTTCTGGAGCTTAATATTGACTTAACTCAACTTGAACTAAAAGTTGCATCTAATGTTGAGGGGGAACTGGTCTTTCATGCATTTTCAGCATTCTAGTATTATAATCAATCTGCATTGAGCCTTGATTATTATCCTGTTATGACATGCTTCAGTACTTTACACCTTGCCATGACTTGTGCTTAGCTTGCTAAATTTATCATGACTTGATATGTGTAGACTAGCGTTTGCCATGATAAGTTAAGTAAAATTGATCAACTTAAATTAAACTTGTCATGCTAGCATTTGAGTTTAGTCTTTCCTGAGCTATCCTTTTATGATTCATGCCATGTCAAATAGGCTGAGTAGAGCGTTGAATCTTTATTGAGCCTTAGTTTGAGCTGTTTTAGTCTCCTGATGATACATGAGTTAGTACAATGTGTTAAAAAGCAAAAAGATCTCTTTTGTGCGAAAAAACTGATCTCACCAATTCTTTCCTATGAGACGGCTTGACATTGCACTTGGCATGAACTTAGGGGGAGTTTTGGATGACCTAGACTATCTTCTTAAGCTTCTTGCTTGGAGTAGTCGCATAAGGCTCGAGATCTAGCACATGATAAAACAAAATGTTGGTTGACAACCACCATATTTGTGAAAAAAACTGATTTCACCAATTCTTTCTCATGAGACAGCTTGCCATTGCACTAGGCATGAACTCAGGGGGAGTTTTGGATGACCTAGGCTATCTTCTTAAGCTTATTGCTTGGAGTAGTCGCATAAGGCTTGAGATCTAGCACATAAACAAAAATTGGGTTGAAAACAACCATATGCTTTCAAAAGACAATGTTTAATGTGCTCAATTTGCTTAATCTACAATTAGAACCAAGTACTTTAACCAATGTTTCAATCTTGAGCTTATAGCACTCTATTTGGACTCAATGTTAGCTTCTTTGTTCCGCTTAGCTTATTGACATGGCCTACATCATCCTTGGATGTCTCTAGCTAGACTTTACTCATTGATGACGTGACTTGCTCACAAAATGCATTACATTTCAGATTGTCATCCGTTGTAGTCTAGCTAGCTTATATATATGTTGCCATGATCTAGATAGCGTTTTATTGAGTTATGGCTTGGTGTATTACATTATGGATAATTCTCATGGCTCTAAATGCTTAAATAAACAAACTTCAGCCATATTCATCCATTGACATGTCATATTCTCTCTATTGCATCTTGATGTGTTTATTGCCAAAAGGGGGAGAATAGAGAAGAAAAATTCTGTTGGGATCTTTTTAGAGCTTTGGAGATCAATTTGCTCTTTCAGTTGTTGCTCTAGTGGTTCCTTCTGTCGACATGGTCATAAGCTTCATTCCCTTCTTTGGACCATGTTGGATTCTTCAAACTCAAACTCATCTTCGTGCTTTTTCTGAGTTTGTCAATATACTCATCAAGGGGGAGATTGAGAGACCATGTGGTCTAAATCCCGTGTTGGTGATGAGTAATTGACTCGTGGTTTGGTTAGAGTGAGTTTAGTTTGAGTGATTTGTGCCTTTTTTTGGCATTTGGCGAGGTCGGGTCGTGACTAGACAAATTTGACGTGTGGGCGTCGTCCCGGTTGGCCACGTGGGTCATTTCTCGCTTGAGTAGGATTTGTAGGTGCTAACCATGTTTACATGTTTTGTACCGTGCTATACGATGTGTTTCTTGTCTGTGTTGGCTGCAGGACATCGAGACGGAGTCGTGGTGAGACACGGAGGACCGGACTAGGCGTAGGTGGCGTTGAGGTCAGAACGGTCGGGATGTGTCGAAGACGACGTGGACTCGAGGTGGAGTCGTGGCGAGGCACGGTGGAGCGGACTAGGCGCAGGTGGCGCTGAGGTCAGAACGGTCGAGGTGTGCCGAAGACGGCGAAATTGCGTAGCTTGCAGGGCAAGGAATGAGGAAGGTGCGCGAGGGGCGTTTCGGTAAAAACGCAAAGCTGCACTAAAGGAAGTGGATTGTGGGTAAAGCGCAAAAGCTAAATGGGTAAAGCACTTGATGAACCCATTAGTGGAGGGTATAAATAGAGAGGGAGATGGTGTGCTGAAATTTGAGAGTGTGAGTGTAAAAGTTAGGGTTCCATTTGGGTCTCTCCATGTATGTATGTGTGTGTTCCTCCCAAGAAGCATGTGTAGCTCTTGGTGTTCTTGAGGATTGAGAGGGAGAGGATGGATTGAGAGTTTTGTAATCATCCCTCTATATGTAATCGGGGTATCGTGACTCCTCTTTTGATTTGGAATGAAAGGTTGAAGTTTAATTCTCAGATTGTGCTCTGTTTTCTTGCTTCAGGTTCTCAATCTGGTATTTAATTTCTTTCGGCAGCCAGTGGTCTTGGTTTTATGTGTCCTGTTGGGGAGGAGCAGCTTTTAATCGCATTGATTTGCTAGTATCTCTTTCCCGTACTGCTTGCGGCTGCTAATTTTTTTGTTGTGCCGATTGCATGAGAATTAAATGCTCTTGATCTCTTTTGGCTTGGCTCACGTTAGTTTCTTCCTGAAGGAATTAGCATGTAGTACAAGCTTCTAGCTCTAATGATTACCATCTTGACTTGAGCATTTATTTTCTTTAGCTTTCGTTTCTTCAGTGCTTGTCTTTCCTAGCATTAAATGGCTGCTTGTTCCTTGGCAAGAGATGATTCTTTCGGCAGCTACTCTCATTAATTTTCGGCCAGCTCTTTTATTCCTGCAGTGCGTGCTCTCATCCAGCAAGTGGCTCTGTTATTTTTGGTACTTGAGTAAGCGATTTACTCGGATGTTTTGTCAGCATTAATTTCTCTCGGGTAATATTGTGATCCTTTTGCTTTAGTTGTTTTGGCTGGCAGACTTCTCTTTTTCTTGTGCCTTCGTCTGGTGTGCAGGCCTGAAGTAGAGACTGTGGTCTCTCCTATTCCTTTTACTTTTCAGTGTTTGCTTTCAGTTGGTTTCTTGATTGTTGGCAGTTCAACAGAGCTCTTGGTTTTGAGTGTTCTTTTTGCAGTAGACAGCATGCTTGGTCCCTAAGTTTGTGGTGTTTGGCTTCTCTGTTAATTCTTCATCCGTTACTTGTGGGGGAGAGAATTTTTTTTAAAGGGCTCCATTCACCCCCCCCTCTGTCGCCATTTCGGTCCTACAATTGGTATCAGAGCCGGTTAGCTCTAATTCATAGATCTTAACCGGTCTCAAGAGCCATGGTGACGGACAAGTACTCGACCAAGCCGCCTGTGTTCGATGGCATCGATTACCCCTTCTGGAAGAGTCGAATGGAGACATACATCCAGGCCCAGGGGTATGCCATCTGGCGGAAGGTCAAGGTACGATTCGTTGTTCCTGCCGATGAGAACATCAATGCCAGGAACATGGCTGATGTTGAGGCGAATGCAAAGGCAAGGAACATCATCATCCAGGGGTTGAGTCGTAGCGAGTTTGACCGTATATCTCATCTGTCGTCCGCCTACGACATCTGGGTGACCCTCGACGCATACCATGAGGGCACCACCCAGATCAAGACGGTTCGACAGGACCAGTTCAAGCGCGAATACAACAAATTCGAGATGCTTGCTGGTGAGTCCCTGGACGAGTGCTTTTCGCGATTTCACAAAATCTTGAGCAACCTCCGAGCGGTCGGTCTCACATACCCCGACTCGGACAACGCTCGTCAGATGCTCGCGGCACTCGATCTGCGCGTGTGGGAGATGAAAGTGACCACCATCAAAGACACGACAGACCTCTCGACCCTGACTCTTGACGCGCTGTACTCACGCCTCAAGACTCACGAGATTGACGTTGTCTCTCGTCGGTCGAAGTCACAGTCGATGGCTTTGGTCACCGATCCCAGTTCTGCTTCTGGTCTCTCTTCTGATTCTTCTTGCGGTTTTTCCCTCGCTGCTCTCTGTGACATAACTGATGATCAGTTAGAGCAGCTTGCGGATGATCAGCTGGCCCTCCTAGCCCGAAGGTTTTCACATGCCTACAAGGGTAGGAGAGACAGAAAGAGAGGAGGACCCGTGATTTGCTTCGAGTGTGGTGGCCCCAACCACATTCGGGCAAACTGCCCCAAGCTGGAGAAGGGCAAGAACGACTACGGCGGTTCGAGCAAGATCGACTACACCGACAAGAACCGCAACAAGAAGCCTCCAGCTCCGACGCCGGGAAAGAAGAAGTTCCGCAACTTCGGGAAGGCCAAGAAGCTCTTCCACCGCGTCCTCACCGCCTTCGACGACCTCGACCTCAGCGAGGTGGAGGGATGGAGCGACGACGACGGGACGGGTGACCAAGAGCCCAAGGATGGCGGCAACGACTTCTCCGGCATGTGCTTCATGGCCCTCGAGGGCGAACTCAGCGACAGCGAGCTGTACTCCGACTCGGATGAGGTACTCCCTTCTTATGACCAGCTAAATGATGCTTTTCTTAAGCTAGGTGGATTTCATGCTAGAGCTAGGTCTAGGTGTACCGAGTTAGAGAAGGAAGTAGATAGACTGTCACGGGAGATTACTTCACTTACATCTGCTCCCTCCCGTGACGACTGTGATACATGCTGTGCCTTGCTTGATGACATGGAGAAATTAAGGACCTCTCATGATAGTGTGTCCTCCGAGCTTGATATTGTTAAGGTGGAGAATGTTAGTCTGCTTGCTGAGTTAGAGTTGAGTAGGATGGCTGTTACCCTACTTACTACTGATGAGACTACTTCTCCCACCTCATGTGAGGATAAGGACATTGCTGCTAGAGGACCTTATGCCATGCTCCTTGATCTGCCCGAGTCTTGTGAAAATTGCAATAACTTGAAGATGAACCTAAAACGGGCAGATCACAAGATTGTTGAGTTGAGTGCTTCTTTACTTGAGCCTATTGATTCATGTTTGAATTGTCCAAAGTTAACTGCTGAACTTGAATCTGTCTCAAAACAGTTTCAAGAAATGATTGACAACAACAAGAAAATAGCTCAGTATGCGACTAAGGATCCTGTTAGCTCACCATGCATTAGTTGTGATAAACTAAAACTTGAACTCGTTGCTTTGAATGACAAATGTGTGAAGCTAACTAAGGACTTACTAGAGAAGCCACAATCTGGTTGTGATGTGATTGATGGTGTGGGGGAGAAGCCCCAGGGTAAGGATGAGACGCTTAGAGACGCGAACCAACCTGCTAGTAGTAGGACTGTCCCCTCAGAGTCCTACTACTAGCAGGTTGGTTCGCGTACTCTCCTATATATATGGCCCTTATTTGTTTCCTTATATCTTATTTGTTTCCTTATATCTCTCTTGTACTCTCCTATATATATGGCCCTTTGGGTCTCATATCAATACACGCAATATTCATAACACATGCTACCTCACGAGCAGCTACTGAAACAGGTTGGGTCCATCAAATTTGCAACTAGTAAGTAAACAAAAGAAATAATGGTGTACATTTGAGAGATAATTGGGGGATGATACACGTCGCCCATTCAAGTTGAATCAGCTTGATTTCACCTTTGAAGTTAAAATACTAAACATAGTTGGCATCTGTAACAATAACAAAACAGTATTATAAAAATCATACTCATACAGTCATACCTGTTAATGTATATGTATTTGGAATAGTTTGCGTTTGGTGCCAGTGCCCCCAATATATAGCCTTCTACATGTATATACAGAAGAATTTCATTATTCATGAAAGATGCAATTAAGCTTCTTGTAAGAAGAGTTGAGTGGATGTTGAATCTATTGAACTCAGCCCTTGGGCTATATATAGATTATATAAGGCCAAACCCTAAAATAGGAAAAGATACAAATATCCTTAACATCCCCTCAAATGTAAGACATATACAATAGCATTGCATTTAGAAGGGTTGACACTAAACAAAAAAAGGGGAAACATCCAAAGTTCAAGTCTTGAAGATGTCGTCATTGCATGCAGCTCTCGGAAAATTATGTCAAGTACCAACTGTCCGAAATTGTGCAACAGCCCAAGAAGCACAAGATGCAGGGGCTAGGAAAGTAGAGGTAAGTGGGAGCAAAGTCGACATGGAAGGTGATAGAAATAGAGATAACTGTCAAATCAAGCTGAAGAGAGATAGAAGCATAACGGCGCAAATCGAAGTCCGAGTTGGTGGCGGCGTAGAAGAGAAGCAAGGCGGCCTTAGAAACATAGGGCGGCGGCTCAAAGAGAAGTAGTGGCATCATGAAGACTTCTACGATCTGTAGTGGCTCACAGAGAAGAGCAGTGATTGTGGCTATGCGAAAGGAAGGAAAAGACCACACCCATCCAAGAGAATAGGACCGTGGCTAGCAAAGCAACTGGATGACTAACGAAGATTTGTGGACTCGCACGGTTTTGACGAACTAAAAGAGAGAAGCTACGGATTTGGATGGACGCAAATGGAACTCAAAAGAAAAAGATTAACAACTAAACTAGCAGCAGTAGCACACATCCTTCAACAGTTGAACAACTTCCCTATATTTCCCCTTCCCCCATCTCCTCTCTCCCTCTCTATTAAGCAGTAAGCAAAGCGCCGCAAGAGACGACCGGGTGTGGGCGCAGCTCGGAGGGTGGAGCCGGTCGGAGGTGGAGATGGCCTGAGGCGGCGGGTCGGTCGGGAGGAGGTGGGGCAATGCGGTGGAAGAGGCGGCCACGCGAACGGCGGTTGTGGGGAAGGGCCCGGCTACAGAGGGCAAGCGTGGACGTGGTGGCCTTCCCCCTCGGCTACGTCCTGGTTGGGCTCACCTCGTGGACGGGGGAGGGGGCTCCGGCATGGCACCTGGGGCTCCGAGGGGTCGGTGGCGCGGGGGACGGCGGCCAGGAGGCAGCGGAGTTGGGCCGGATCCAAGAACAGCGGCAGTAGATCCGGCTGGATCCAAGAGCGACTGTGGCAGATCCAACTCGGGGACGGTTGGATCTGGGTTTGGCGGTGGTCGGGAGGGAGCCTGGCGACGGCGCTGGACGACGGCCGCCCCCGGGAGTGGGGATTGATTCTCCCGAGGGCAGCAGCAGCGGGTGCGAGTCGGCTGATGGCGACAGTGGCAGCGGAAGAAAATCGAGGTCTAGGGTTCTGATACCATGTTAACATTAGAACAGTGGGAAATGGATGAATTGTTCTATTCTGCTAGCGGCCGAAGGGGAGGCCAGGTATGGAACCTATGCTCTGATACCACGTAAGAAGAGTTGAATGGATGTTAAATCTATTGATTTCAGCCCTTAGGCTATATATAGATTACATAGGAACAAACCCTAAAATAGGAAAAGACACAAATACCCTTAACACTTCTAAATAGTGACCTTGCTCATATGCACTAGTGAGGGCTGCATACCTTTTGTGGAAAAATGCACTAGCGAGGTAACTAGATTGGAGACAACCTCCCCTCAACTTATTTGTCACAAGGCTAATGCAACATACAAGCTACAATTCAAAACCAAAAATGGTTGAACAGACATTGAATGCTATGTTTACTCAAAAAAGTTCAATTCTTTGCCCTCGTTTGATGCGATACACCCCATGTTCTTACCAAAAACTAGAGCTTAATGCTAATTGGAATGGAAGGGAAGGAAGATCTTATCACAAAGTGCAGAAACTTGTGAGTGGTGACAACATTCTTCTCAAGATACATATCGATAATATATTGCCCTTTCTACTTGGATGTGTGTTAGATATGTATTAGCTGTGTACTATTAGTCTCTTATATAGGGTGTTCTTTGCATATTTCCCTACACTTGTGACATGTATACATTAGCCTTTTGGCCCATTGGGATGTATTAAGGGTTATTTCTAACAAGGTACCATGAGCAAGTTAGGGTTAGGGTTTCCCTTTCCCCCCTCTCTTCCCCACCCACTCAAACGCTAGATTCACTTGCGGGCCACCACCGCGACCCCTCGCGGACCGTCGCCTCCGTCATTAGACCTTCCCTCTCTCCTACACACCACCAAAACCCCCTCTATTGCTGCCACAGGTCGCTCTAGATCCATCACCGCCTCGGTTGCCATCTCGATCTTGAAGGTCATCTTCAACGGATGAACTACCATGAGTGGGCCATGCGCATGAGGATCCACATGAGTCAGCGTCTTTGGAGCCATCTCATTGGAGAGCGTCCTTGTCCGCCTTGCCCCACACTGCTAGTCGTGCCTTAGTTCCCTACGGATGTTGATGAGGACAATTAGTAGGCTGCGATTACTATCTTTGAGGAGGCCATGGAGGTGTACCAGACTCAGCTCTACTCCTACGAGAGGTGGCAGGATAATGAGGCCTGTGCTTCCACAATCTTGGTGGGTAGCATGACTATGGCCATCTCTATGGATATGGTGGAGCTGCCAACGACTTAGCTAATGTGGGAGCGCCTCCATGCCCACTACGAGCGGACGAGTGATGCTATGTATCTTTTTGTCATGCACCAGACACACTCCTTAGCAGCTTGATGCCACCGTAGACAACTTCTACCGTCAGATGTCTGTAGTGTAGCATCAGCTTGACTCTCTGTGACTAGACGTCTATTGGACCTATCCCTACCGCGTGTGCCAGTGGGCTCACCTAGAGACTCACTATGAGCTCCTAACATGTCTTCGGTCAGAGTTCTAGCTCGTGCGTGCTCACCTACTAACTCGTCAGCCTCGTCCATCCGTTTTGGAGGCTCTCATCACTATTCATGCTGAAGAGACTCGCCTTCATGGCATAGGCCAGCTGTAGCCCACCTCTGTTTTGGTTGCTCGGGCGTCCTCTTCTCTGGCGCCTATGGTGGCTTCCTCTCCTGCTGCTTCTGCTATAGGTCTCCATTGCACCTACTATGATCATAATGGCCACACGTTCAGCAATGCTACAAGTGGAAGAATCAGGGTCGTAAAGGCAGACATCCTTAGAAGAGTGTTGGCGGCTCTACACAGTCGTCCTCTCACAGAGCTCCTACACAAAGGTTCACCAGGAGATGCTCACTCTGCTTCAACACCTCAACGCCTCAGCTCCGTCTGGTTCTGCTGCTCAGCCTTTTGGTGCTCCACCACCATCACCTCCTTCGTCAAGGATGAAATTCATTGGATTCTGAATTCTGGTGCTTTTTTTCACATGACACCAGATTTCACTCACCTTATTTCTGTGAGTCCTCCAGCTCTTCCTCTCACGGTTCAAACAATAGATGGTACATCCTTTCCTGTTGCAGGACAAGGCATTCTTTCTACTTCTTTTTGTCCTACAGTCTCCCATGTTCCCTAACTAACCATGGAACTTATATTGGCCAATCAGATCACTAATCATGGTTTTCGTATCATTCTTGAGTCTAACTCTTATTGTGTTTAGGATCTACACA